>JAYDZE010581087.1:0-11142 GCA_034509125.1 Monilaria moniliformis | reverse complement strand
TTTTGTATTGTAATTTATTTGATCATGTATTCTTTACTTTGTAATTTAATTCTTCTTACTTCATATTTTTCATTTCTCATCTAGAAAACAAGCATTAATTTAATTTCCAAACTTAGAAATTAAAATCTTAAACGAAATATAATCACAACTTTAGTTAATAAAAACGACGGTTATTACAGTAGTAGTACTAATACCACAATCTATGTGAAACATCATGTGATCACAGGAAAGATATTGGTGGTCCCCTAGTACTTCTACATCTTTGGGCCTGTGAACTAATTTCAAATATGCGACCCGAGTTCTCATATCCTCATGTTTACGCCAACCTTTCTTCTGGTACAGCCACGTAAGTAGGTTACTTTCTCTTTCTTGTTTATGCATCATATTTTATAATGATTCTGATTGTTTTTTTATTGTTAGGTGGACATGCCCTATCCGCCTAGTAATATCTCCTCAACATTGCACTGAGCACTATCGGGAGCAATTGGCACGGCTGTAGCCTCATCAAGTACATTTATATCTTTTTTTATAATTTACAGTTAAGTTAATTATAATTTGGACTGACAAAATGATCTTTTTTTAGTTCATACAGCAGTCTTACAGTGAGTGTCTCTTGCCATATTTTTGCACAACTAGTGAGGGTTGTTAGAAGGCAACCACATTCATGATATGCTAGCATATCATGAAGCCACATGAGTCGCAAAGAGTTATGCGGCAATTTGGCATGTCCCAGCATATTCCTGAACTCGAAGATATGTTATTCACAAGTACTCATATAAACGTATCTCGTCGTGGGAAAGTAGAGAATGATTGGTCGGTCCAACATAGATTGTACATTGAAAAATGAGATATGAGGTACCATCTAGTACAAGATGTAGTGGATGACCAATCTGGACTCATGGCTCATGAGTATATGAGGTGGTATAGGTCGACCACCGTTATTGATATCACTCAGCCAAGCATACACCCACATGAGGGATTTCACGATTCTACTTCATTGCAGGATTATGCAGTAAGTTTTACTTATGAGTGGTATTTAAAATGTATTTTATGTAATTATTTATCTTGAAGTACTTTGTTTGCTTTCTACAATTGGAGGCTCTTAGTCGCATATATAACACAGCCAGTCGATCTGAGTGTTTACACCTCGACATACAGCGAGTCCTACAGATGGATGAGGATGCTCTTAGGAGTTGTGGCGATGGTCATCGTATTGACTAACTTTCAGTTCAGCATACACATGTCAATACTTTGATGGCTTTCATGGAGAGAAGCTAGTGTACTGAAAAGAGAGGTGTCCGAACGGGTGGGCATGAAACGTCACGTGATTGGATGTTATACCAGACACAACCTAAGTTTGTGCCTCTCCTACCCCAGCCTGAGTTTGTGTCTCCCCCATCATATCCCTAGTGGGAGTCTTGGCCGCAGGAGCAATCATCTTCACATGCTAAGTTCGACCAGCCTTAACCACATCATGAAGGCTATCAGACATATGAACATTATTGTATGTCGCTTGACCAGCCTTGGATAGAGCATCAAGGCTATCAGACACACCGAATATCTGTGATTCATACTTTGCTGGTATGCAGTTGGAGGTTGCTGAGGAGGCTGATGAGAAGGCTACTGAGGAGGTTGGTGAAGAAGCTGTTCCAAAAACACGACAGACACCAACTGGATGAGCAACCGATAGATTTGGCTGAAGTATTAAAAGCTTTTTTACATGAAGGAAGTCTAAACGTGATAACAAAGGCCAATAACCATGCAAATACACTCCTAATGTCTATAAGTAGAGAGTTAGTGTATTTGTGTATGTTTGAGATTATATTGTTGGTTATTTTGTTGTATTTATACATTGTCTTTGTTGTGTTGTTGACAGGTGAACTTTTCCATAAATAGAGTAAAATCTATCAATTTAATTCTAAAAATTGAATAATAAAGTAATGTAACAACTACAACATTGAGCAAAAACAACATTAAATATATAAGGTATCTCACATGAATAAAATATTATCAAGAAAAAAACAATATCTAGCAAATAGCAAACATTAATACAATATTAAGCAAACAACACCTATCAAATATATAGAGTATCTCACATTAATACAACAATGAAATGCGTCCATTAGAGCAGTTTCATTTTTCATGGCCAGTTTGACCACAAATTTTTATAGTGTCGGGAAGCTCTTGGCCATCGGCTCCACGAACATTCATTTGATTTGCTATCCTGGCTCTTCTGTAGCAACCTCGGGATCAAGGCAGTAGGCGCATAGGCGAATATTATAAGGTCCATTCACTCTCATCCTAATAATTTGGTGCCTAAGTGGAATTGAAAAATCCAGAATATTGTTGCAGCCAAACATTTTTGTGATGCACATGATGAACGAGATCAAACATATTATCATCTCGGTCTCGCACTACTGCCGCCACATGCGAACAAGGTATTCTCCACATCCGCCTTTTTCCACAGCTACACTCGACAGTCTGAGTATTTCAACCTTTTTCAGCAGCTCGCTGCAGAGTTCGGACCTCACAATTCTCTTCATGTATGTTACCATCTAACACGATGTCCTTGCCCTCTTACATCATTCTCGTTAACTTTCTTATGTGCCCAGGGGGTCAAGTCACTTTGGCAATGTTGTGCTTCAGTGGTTCCACTAGTCAACCATTCCATTGTCCTCCAGAATATCATATCAATGCAAGCTCTTATTGGTAGTTCTTTTGCACCCTTTGACACATTGTTCTAGCACTCCACCATGTTAGTAGTCGCCTCACCCAATCTACGACATTTGTCGTATGCCAGAGACCACTTTGTTTTGTCTAACTCTTGGAGATACCTCACAGCCCATTCACTAATATTCTCAAATGCACGCTTTCATTTGATAAATTTGCGCTTATGTATTGCAAAGTTCATTGCCCATACCAAAATTTTCACATTTATGCCCTTGTGTGTTTGCAACACGTTTCTCCTAGCATGCATCAAGCAATATTTGTGGTGGCCTTGTGGTTATTGTTGTCATATGTGAGAATTCATGACATTTATGATTCCATTGTACCTATCAAATATTATGCACAATTGACTATCACCAATTGTTGCATAAACTCTAATAAGACCCATAAACCAATTTCAACTGTGATTTGTTTCTTCATTCACAATATCATATGCAACAGGTAAACACTTTTTATTAGCATCGAACACTACCGCAATAAGTAGTTTGCCTTTAAGTTTACTCCTTAACTGAGTGACATCAACAGTTAAAATTGGTTTGCATGATTAAAATACATACCTAAAATACCCAAAATACATACCTAAAAACCTTGTTCACCTCGCGGCTCAATCTTTCATCATGCAACCACTCAACAATTTTACCATGATTCTTTTTATGTGTTCAGTCATGTAACTGGGCAGTTCTCTAAATGGCCACTCTTATCCACTAAATACAAGCTCAATAGTCTTTCTTCGTGCATACTATAATTTCTTATAGCTACATTGCACATGGTATCTGTCTTCCACATGTTGCTTGATGGCTTACGGCTTGTAATTAGCATCATTTTATATTTGATGTCTGACACACAAAGTAATCATTGATCATAAAAAAAATAGCGTGTTCCCTTAAATTGCGATGACCGAGACAAGTGTGGCCATTAACACACGTTCTAATTTCTCATCTTCCGTCATGCTTTCTCAATGCTACTCGGATCTCCCAAATACATTTCAGCTCAGCCTGACTAGCAGGACTTTGCAATCCATATGGATATTTGCATACTATATGCCATCTTTGCCAAGGTAACAACAATCTTCAAATGCAGCTTGCTATCAAACTTTGTTCCTAAACCGATATATGTGGGGTTACTCTCATCTCAATATCATATATTGTCTACATTACCACCATAATTAGGTGCAGCGTAACCTTCAACTTCACTAAGTAGAGACCATAAATAATCTGACCATGTATGCACATATTGTAGAACTGATTGTTCTCCACGTAATGTCGGAACATAGGATAATCTTCACCTGATTTTGAACTAAAATGTTCTGATCTGTCAGAATTTATGCCCACCAAGGATAACGCAGATCTGAGCCAACCGAATCTCTATTGTCACTATCATCATCATGATCCTTCAGAATAAATGTGTTGTCTTGACCAGAATTTTAGCTCAAATTGATGCCTCCAACATCTAATTGATAACTCATCTCAAAATCATCTTGCTCTGAGTTAACCATATGATCATATGGAAGATTTGGACGTTCGTCCCTCATGAACGTCCTTACTTCATAAGTAGTAGTTGGCTGAAATTGTTGTTGTGTAACCATTGCAAAATCAATAATAAGTTCAATTGGAGCTGACTGTATAGCCTCACTAAACATATATTGCACGTATTATTCATCAAGTGGCATGCCTATATAGATGTATGCATTCCATATTATATTCAATGTTGTGCCGATTCATATCTATACTGATCCTTCCACAAATCATCAAAACTCATCCAAAATATGAAACACTCTCATTCGATATAATGTATACTCTTAAACATGGTAGATCATAAGCGACATTAATACCAGGAATCTGGATTATCTTACAACCCCAATATAAGTTCATGAATAACGACATAATTCCTGCAATAAATATGTAATTAGCATCTTTACAAAATGCATCGTCCAAACATGTTCTAAACAATAGCTTTACCGAAAAAATTATAAATCTATTCATAATTTCCTAAAATGTTCAAAATCCCTACATTTATCAAAAATATATAATCACCAACACTACAAAATGTAACATCTAAACATGTTCCTAAACACTAGATTTATCAAAAACTCTATTGTTTGTTAAAATTTCTCAACATATTTCTAAATCCTAGTTTTGTCAAAAAAATATATAAATCAAACAAATTCAAACTAATAAACATATATTAATTATTACAATGTAAATAACTTGTAAAACACATACAAAAATACTATAAAAATCATACCTTGTTCTAATTAAACGCCGAAGGTGAAACCAAAGCACAAGTTTATCTCTCAGAAGGCAAATGTAAGGCTTAATGGATTTTACCCGAATGTGTGTATAAGGGGGTGAAGACACGAACTGGTAATGCGTTTCCTGGTGAGACGCATTTGGCAAATGTATCTTCAGTGAGACGTGTAAGTTTGTAGCGTCTTCAATCAGAGACATGAATCCCTTTCGCGTTCTCCTCTCACGTTTTACTCATTTCTGGAATGTTAAAAAAAGGTTCCCATTTCGGGAACCTTTATCTTACATTGCCCAATTTTGAGAATTTTGCCGAATAAATAGATGGGATCATGTAGTATCATCCACTCTCTAAGTAGTAAGTAGTACTCAAATCTCATCAATTAATCTTGTTTATCCAATTATCTAGATTTTTTGGGTTTCTTAAGAACCTTAAACATATATTTAGTGTTGAGAATGGTGGAAGGGTATTTTTTTCACATTACATAACAAACACAAAAAAGTACATACATGTTGCTGAACATAAATTTGCATATTGTAAAACATAAATTTGCATGATTGTGAACACGAATATGCATATGAGATTTATTTTTCGAGACTTTCTTCTATTGATTTTTTTTTTACTGCTTGTGGATGCAAAGATCTATTTGTTTAATATTGATTATGTCGGATTTTTTCCTTGCAATGATTATTTATTACTTTATTTTATTTTGTTGAATTTGTGGATTGGATGGATGATTGCTTCCTTTAATTTGATTTGACGCGTTGGCAACTTAATCTTACTATCAATAGAAATTGTGGAAAGGTTTGGAGAATGAAAGAAAAACAACATATGCGAAAATTAGACATGCATATAACAGAAAACTGCATAAACGATAACAAATATATGTGATTTTGATAAAATATCTATATAATCAAATAATATCTTGTATATAGTAAACCAAACTTCTGCATATAATAAAGCAATATATGGCATAAGGAATGCTGATCTTGAGTATGCAATTTTACAACTATATCCATCAATAATTTTTTTAATAAAAACATGTGCGGCCACGTGTCGCTATCCAAAATATCAACATAAATATAATAAGTGGTTTGAATTTGATAGTACATGCTAGATAATGATAGGATACTATCAAAATCTAATAAAAAAGACATGTATAAACATAATAGATGCTCAAATTATAGTTTGGATAGAAAAAGAAGATTTCAATCATGGGAAACTGTAGTTTGAGAAATTTGAGATTTATCACTATAATTTGGGTATTGAATCTATTGATATTAATGTATTATCAATTAATTATACAACCACCAGTGATTATTAACTTTCTAGATATTTTATTGTTGATAATATCCACATGTGCACTTACAAAATATTATATTACATCTATGACTTTCTAAATTGTGCAAAAAAATTAACAAAATTTATAAATAATAGTAATCTATATTAATAGATAACATAAAGTAATTATATAATTTACACCATCCGAAACTAAAAATCACAAGATAATTTACGATAACTAACAAAACGTCATAAATTAAAATTGGGGAGGAGTAGAATTTAAGATTGAAATATAACGAACATGATTCTCAACATGATCAAATTATATACATAGATTAGTGAATTTAGGAGTATTTATATTTGCTGTTCCAGTTAATTTTTTTAATTTTTATATAGTTACTAGTTAATAACATTAAAAATAATTAGAATGTATTAAATAAAAAATCGATGAAGACTAAAGTTTAGATTCAGAGAGAAGCACTTAGCAGTGAAATCTAATAAATGAAGCCTGAATGTATATTAAGTCAATTATAATCGTTACTATGCCATAAAAAGTAAAATTAAGATTACACTCCCCAAAGGCTACTTATCCCTCAACTAATTGTTCTCTCATTGCTACCTAATTATCTATTCTATCTATTACATTATATTATGTTTCACTATAAGGACAATCGCCAACCAAAATTTCTCTTAAGCAGCTAACCCTGTCCATAATGTTGCCACAATTTTATCTGATAGATGAAGAGTTGGCAACAAAAATCTGATTACCACCATCTGCATATACAAAACCCCAATCCTCATACGTCAACATCGTGTTTGGTCGCCTCCATATCTAATGGCTGCTAATGGCCCAAGCTTCAGGGAACGTTATTTACAGTCGGATAGCCAGAAAAATTGTACAATCTCCCTCCGAGACAGGCAGAAGTACGGAACAAGATCATTCATCAAAGTTGTTATGGTCCTGAAATCCAGATGATCTTTCTTTTTAACGTGGATTGCGCTTTGACCTCCTCCGCCGGCCAAGAAGTTTCAGCATGTTGTCAGTGACATCAGGCGGAGAATTGACGTCTTCTACATGATTATTCTCAGATGTTTGAGTTAACCATGCCAATGCTTCAATAGCAGCATCTTTCTCTGCTAGTGCCTTATTTTTCTTTGGTTTCCCCACAAACTGCATTCCCTTGAACTCAACTAGCGCCCGGAATTCATTTGTTTTGAGATGCTTGGTTTTGTACTTGGGAGGTGAGTGGCCAGCTCTCATCAACAGTGTCTGAAGCAAGCTCTTTGGATTTGTTCCGTCTTTCGTAAACCTCTCTTTGTCACAGGATTCTCTGGGTTTCTTGCTATCACGACCGAAGACAAACCTCCCTTCACACTGGTCGCCTGACACCAGCTCCTGGACAGCAAGCATTAGGTACTTACCTTCCTTGTGGATGTCCATGCTGGGATGTTCAAGCTGCATTTTCAAGAATCAGATGTGAAAGTTAGGCAACTAAAGGCCAATAGATTAGTTCTGGGGACGGGCACAGAATCATATCAGTTTGCTAACTCCATTTAAAATAGTCAGATGCTTCTTCCCAATGAATGAAGCTCAAGTCAAAGGAATACAAGTATCTGAATCATCATTGCAATTAATCTTCCTGGATTATAAACATTAACTATAGCATATAGATATGAGAGAAGAATCCTACATGCAATAGTTCAATTCCATTCATACCATCAAGGGTGTGCCTTGAGAAAATCAGTAATCATACAAGTCTAAAATGCAGCTGCCCCTCACTCATTCAGAGCAGAATATAGTTTAGTTTAGATAGATATTTTAGCCTTGATCCTCAAAAGTCATGCACTGATCGCTATCGTACTGTTTATTATTGTCAATTAGTTTAGTCCTGATGCTCAGAAGTTCTATACTTCAACCCCTACAGTTGTCTTTCCTCTTAATTTTGGCCTTGAAGCTACTCAATGTGACAAATAGCTATAGTGCAAACAAGATAACTATCAGGAGAAAATACTGCTCATATCGTTGTGATCGAGCATCAAGATAAATTGAGGCTGTACAATATGGAGTCTAGTTTGGGACTAGGTCCAGGAGCACCACTCCATTCTACTGTTTCTACATATATCCAAAGGCGAATTATGTTAGGATGGGATTCAATTTTCATTGCATGGATTGTGGATCATAATTCTTTTAGCATATCTTCTAACCGAACAGCATAATGATAATATACACAAGCATAATTGTACCCCACCCTTCCCCTGTCCGTCTGGAGCACCCGTTACTCCACCTCACTCCGCCACTGCCACCCCTCCTATCATCTCTCTCTCTCTCTCTCTCCCCTAGTGCCACACAAGCATTGAAGCACTAATCTAATACTAACATGTTACTACTGGCATATTCCCAAACTACTATTTTAAAAAGCAAATAAAAGATGGACTGCCGCTTATTCTAGCTCTAAGGTTTTTGACATGTATTTAGATTATTCATTATTCTCGTTGATAATGTTGCTTCTGCAAAGAGACACTGCAAAAAAAGGAAGTGGATAGAGAAGATTGTGAAATTTAAGCAAGATTCAGAAAGTTGAGAGCCAAATAACTATGCAATTTCCTGATCCACGAGAATTAGCTTTAGATCTTCAGAATATTAGGGTTAATTTTACAGAAACCGAACTCCACCTCATCATTCCATAATCACTACCAACAAAACCACTATAATACAAATAAACTGAAAATGAACATTCACTAAAAGGTGATATTGACAATGAAAAAAAAGGAAATAAGAGAGAGAGATTCCATGAGGGTGGAAGAAGAGGGATAGGGACAGGGTACCATTTTCATCTTTTACATTTCTTTTATTATAGCTGACTTGGATTTTGATATTATTAAAAAAAAAATATATTTTCAAGCCTTGAAACAATACCATTTTAAGCTGACATGGCAAGAGTATGTTCCATGTCATTTTATGTATTTAAGCATGTATTTCCGCATCAGACTCTCAAGTGCCTCATGAGATTTCACATGCTGGAAATATCACTTCTGGACATGATTGTGAAAACATTGAAAGATTGGATACCAGTTAGTAATTTACTATAAGCTAAAATATTATCAAAAAAATGCTCAAACATTCAGATGTAAATTGATATTTGCCCTTAAAAGTATGTGGGTGATTATCCTCAAAAGAAAATGAACAGAACTAACACAAATATAGAAGCTTGCACGAGACTTGTTTACTTTACTAACTACACAATATGTGCATAGGAATATATTTTATGCAAAATATATATATAAAGAGAGTATCATAATCAAACTTTGTACCAGCCATAATTCCTGGAAAGAATATTTTAAACATTACAATGTCAAACTTGTTGATTTGATGAGAACATCACAAATGACAGATAAGATATGAATAAAAGATCAAAAGAGTTAAATTAAATTAAACAAATTTACCATATGAATTGGATTCTGTTACAAGTATGTTAAAAATTGACAGATAATTAACAAAAATTATTGATGCGGAAAGAAACACAGATGAGATGAGAAAATTTACCTTCTGTATTAATAGTTTATCTGCCTCCTCCTTGAGTTTCAGATAGCACTCTGCCAAGCTTGGGTCCATGAAAAAATCGACATATCCTTCCAACATTTTCAGATGTCCTCCCTGAAACAATTAGAAAATTCAATACACACACACACACCCCCCAATGAATTACACTCCAAGAATTCCACAGAGCATTTTCTGATAAAAGCAAATTACCGTAGCACCACACTCCAGTTTACCACCGAACAGGATCAGAATAGAATCAGATACTCCAGTTGAATCACGTATGAAAACCGTATTGACTTTGACCTTCTCACCAAATACCAACCAGGGGTATTGTATCATTTGGTATCGTGCATTCACAGAATTCTGGAACAAATTAATAAAACAAGATCATTACTTCAACTGTCATAAACAGATCTTCAGCAACTTCCCATTCTACAGAATTAAAAACTTGAGTTTTACTGTTTTAGAAATGAAATATAATAAAAGTCCTACCAAAGTGGTCTTGGCTAACAATTCACAGTAACATCAAATTCTAGATAATGAAAAATATAAGAGGTACATAAATGAATAAGGTTATCTTGAACAAGTAAATCCTATGTTTTTCTTTTATTGCCAGATTAAGATATTTCCTTCAGTTAGATATTTTTTTATCATCATCCAGAATAGGAAAATATCAGATTAACAATGTTCATGAATGACTGTCACAGGACTCCTAAAAGAAAAGACTTGTTTACCGAAAGTTAAGATCATACAGGACTTGATTCCAACTCAACAAAGTCATGTAGACCTGTTGGTGGTTAAAATGACTAACATGTGGCAGAAACTTTACTTTGCGTAATTAGCTTGGACATATAAAATAAATATTTGTTTATCTAATTCTACCACATAATTCAAGGGATTGAAAATCTTGCGATAATATGGGGCCGGGATATTTTCATAGTCTGTGATAACTCACGTTATATGCATCCAACTAGATGGGGTGTGATGATCGGAGAAAAACCCATGTAATCCCTCTGATCCTCAACCTTATTCAATGTAAATACTAGAAGTAAGCTCCCCTTTAAGGTTTTTGGCCAAAAAAAAGGACTTTTCCGAGACCCAAGTTGTGAATTGGCATGAGTGATTGGATGGATTTCATGTTTATCATGTGGAGTTTAAATTGTTTGCAAAGCAGAATCTTTCTGTTTCTTCACAATATTCCCAGATTTAGATGTACTGTTACCACAATAAGATTTAAGATGCAGCATTCAAGGCTCAAGAGTTTGAACAGTTCCATTTTCCCATTTAATAGTGGTGACGACTGTTTGATGCAATCCATCCTTAAGTGTGTTCCGAGAAAGGCTAATGAA
>JAYDZE010581076.1:0-11144 GCA_034509125.1 Monilaria moniliformis | reverse complement strand
GTGTAAGTTGAAATGAGGATGGTGAGGGGGTATTTATAGATAAAAATGAGTGGGAAAATTTTGAATTTGAATTTGAAAATTAAAAAAAAATAAAAAAATTGGAAACCGCCGGCACCGCCGGTTTTGGCAGAAAACCGCCGGTTTTCCTGCCAAAACAGAAACCGACGGTTTTCGGCAGCTTTTCCATCCCTACGGCTTGCCACCGCCAGCCTACGCCGTACCCTCCAAAACCGGCGATTCCGGTTTCGAAATTTTGGAACCGTAACCGAACCGCCGGAACCGAATTTTCGGTTCCGCTTTAACCGCCAGAGGCGGTTCTTGTTCCAAAACCGGAACCGGCGGTTCCACTTACGGTTAAAACTGCCTGTTCGGTTTTAACCAGGCGTCCCTAGCAGAGGTGCATGTTACTGTAGTACAAAACTCTGGAAAAAGCAATGACAACACAACACACAATATGCCAACTTCTCCACCTTTGCATGCCATAAATCACTTTTCTCAATCATCAAATTTCTTTTCTTTTCAAACTTCTCTTCATTTTGATCATTTCAGAGCTATTTCTGGAAATTCATTGTCCCTTTATTGTAATTCTTTTGACAAATTATGCTTCTTCGTCTCCGAACAATTTTTATTTCTAGACTATGCAATCTGATGAATTTTATTTTTATTACAATTATTAATTAAACTTTGTCCACTTGTTTAATGACCTTATTAAGTTTTCTACCTCTACAGCTCTCTTTCTCTCTCTAGACAAACTAATTGTTTCAATCAAATGATAATGTAATTCCTAACTTAACATGCTAAATTACTGACAAGTATAGCATTGGATTAGCATTAAGCTATAAAGCCTTATTTATAATTTCACTCACAAAAGCGAAACTCGAAACCGAAAATAAATAATTTCCAACCACCATCAGATCGATTATTGTGCATACTAGTGTAATTTCATCTCAAAACATTAAAATTTAAAAATCAAAGAAAAATAACAAATTCATAGATAAAGACAAAATTTCAGAATCCAATTACCTTATTTGTGGACGGCGGCGGCGACGAGGGGGAGCCGTGGAAGGGGCGACGGGCTGCGGCGGCCTTGCGGGCGGAGTCGACGATGCAGAGAGCGGATACTAGCAATGAGGCGGTAGAGGCGGTGTGCTGGAAAACCGGCGGCGGATCGATAGTGGAGGGAATGGAAATTGGGGATGAGGTGCTGGCTAACGATGTGGTGGAGCAATGTCCTAGAAAATCGACGGTGGAGGAAGCGGGTACTGGCGGTGAGGCGGTGGGCTAGCGATGTGGTGGAGGTGGCATGGTGGAAACCGGCGGTGGAGCGGTCAAGGGGTAATTAATTGTGTGTTGTGAAATTAGGGTTCACGAAAGGGGAAATTCAAAATACTGATACGTGATTTAGCAACGGACAACGACAGACAGAGTCTGTCGTTAACAACCTGCAATAAATAAAGTTAAATCACTTATATTCAGAGATTACCATCGGACTATATCCGTCGGTAATATCGACGTGCAAAGCCGTCGGTAACACCGACGTCAAGATGTCTATCGGCAACACGAATATTTTAAAATAAATGATGTTGTTGCCGACGGAAAGCGACCCGTCTGTATTACTGACGGGCGACATTTGTCGGTAAGTTGAATTTTCATACTAATTAGAAGTCGGTCAGAAAAAAAAATTACCGACAACTTTGTCCGTCGAAAACTTTACCGACGACATATCCGTCGTTTAATCCGACAGTATATTTTGCGGGGAGATTTTCACACCAAACACCATCGGGAATTCGTCGTTGAAATCTGTTTTTTTTAGTGGGAAATGAGAGCTCAAAACCGGAATGGGTAGTTCGTGTCGAGAGCGACGGAGAAGACTTTACTGAACCCGAATGATCTGGGATCAATATAAATTTGAAAGTATGTTATTGGCTCATTATAAATATAGGACATTTTAAAAATATTATATATTATTGAAATTTTTTGAATAATTTTTCCATATTTATGAGTGATATTGTGTTATGGGAAACTATATTGGGAAGGAAGAAATTAAATTGTGGAAAATAAACTTTACACAAGCTTACTCTTTTTATTATGAGCTTTTGACTTTCTTTTAATATGTTACCTTGGGACGTTTCAACTTGTTTATCCAATTAATGGCCATCATCATTAGCTACCTTAAATTTCTATCCGTAATCCCTTTGTGTACTACTTTAAAATAATTTTTACCCAAACTTTTTTGGACCTAAATTTATTGAAACTCATTTCTTTTGGGCCCATAACAAGAATACTTTTTGAAAAAATGTGTATGCTAATGTTATAAAATAGTATCATCAAAAGCTTGTGAAGTAGAAATTTCTATATTTCTTGACTTATATAAAATTCCAAAACAAGGAAAAAAGACTAAAGGGGTCAAAATTGTCGTTGATTAGATGATGATAATATTATTTGATATTATCATTAATTATATGGCTAATCTGGACCAATCCAAAATTAGAAATAAATAGAAAAATCAACCTGAAGAAAACAACTGAAGAGAAAAACAACAATAATCATTAAGTAGAGAAAACAAACAACATAATCTCAACCGGGAAGCCAACAACCCATAATTCCGACAGCCCTCCTCTCTCTTTCTCTTCTCCCTCTCTCTCTAGATATATTGATCACAATCAGTCAGGGGGGAAAATTGTAAGTCTCCCATTCTTGTGTCTAATCTTTTTGGATTCTTGAATTTAGAAGAAAAAAGAATCAATTTTTTAATTTATTATTTATATGGGTTCCTCGCTCTTTCTCTATCTCAGATGAGAGAGGTGGACATGATGGAGAAGAAGGTAAATCATGTGATTGATATTTGATTTTTCCCCCTATATGTATTCTTTTTCTTTATTTTGATTGAAAATGGAAGTCAAAGAATCAAAGGAGATTGCCACAAATTTGAAATTTGGATTGACTGTGGCTTTATCTCTCGGTGGGGCCCTATATACCTATCATAGAATTAAAAATATCAAACTTCCTCCAGGTAAGAATAAATTTCCCCCCTATTTGTGTTAGTTTATATATATGTTGTAATTTAGCAATTGTGAGATGATACAGAATAAATATGATATTAAAATGGAGTATCTCGATTTTCGTGCATGCATGATACTAACTACATTTTTTATGAATGTATATGTGATGAATAATAGGTCATGGTAGAAATGTCGATTCAAGAAATGAAAATGGCGAGATCAAGAACGATGATCGTGCCTTACAGGTGAAGAACATTACATCAATCTTTAACATTGTGTTTACGTCTCGATTTGATTATGATTTTGGGTCGATTTATATCATTTAGAAATTTAATTTTAAAGATTTAGAAGCATGATTTGCCGGTGAAAAACCTACAATTTTTGTTACTATGCTGTCTTTTTAGGGCTCAATTATGATAGAGGCCACAACTTATTTTTGGATGCTTGAGTAATGACCATATTTTGTACCACCAAACCTATATTATTATGTTTGTTGTCACTCGACTGTAATATTGATTTATTTTTTCTAAGATTAATTTTCAAGCTCTGCAAGTAATATTATGTGAAGGGCATATGCTTTGTCAGTGAAATGACATATCATCTTCATATTTTGTTTGTCACGACTCAGATCCTCATCTTGACCTCGACTTATATTTCAAAGTTTAGTTTAAGAAGTTAATATGGTGGATCAACAACCAACAATATGCCATATTACATACATCTCAAGTCGACTGAGATAGGAGTCTCAATACATTTGTTTTTGTGGAGTGCAGAATAATCCATCACACAGAAGAGTCCTCTCGCAGAATTCCCCGAGTGACATTTCATCAAGCAGCAGGCGCAGTGGAGAGAGAGACGCTTTCCTCCTCGCAGAATACAACGACGACGATCTCTGTCCCAAGAAGAACGAGGAAGAGCACGAGCGAGAGATCCGTCGACTTCGCAACCGAGTCAAAATCCTCGAAGAAAAGGAGAGAAACCTCGAGCTCCAGCTGCTCGAATACTACGGCATCAAGGAGCAAGAAACCGCTGTCAACGAGCTCCAAAACCGCCTTCGTTTGAACACCATGGAGGCCAAGCTCTACAACCTCAAGATCGAGTCGCTGCTGCTCGACAACAGACGCCTCGAAGCTCAGGCCGCCGATCACGCCAATGCCACTGCCGAGCTCGAGGCCGCCAAGGCCAAGATCAAGATGTTGAGGAAGAAGCTCAAGTCCGAGGGCGAAAAGAATAAGGAACAAATTTCGAAGCTCCAAGATCGGCTGACAATGGTGCAGGATCAAGAGAAGAAGAAGGCGGAGGTGGATATGGAGATGAAGCTGCAACTCGAGGAGGCGTGCGAATTGAAATTGGAGTTGGAGGAGATGAAGAAGTGTAACGAGATCTTGAAGTTGGAGAACATCGAGCTCGCGCAGAAGCTCGAGTACGTGCAGATGCTCGCCGAGAACGCCGTCGATAACGAAGAGGTACGCCTTAGTTATCTAGAAAAAAAAGGGAACTGTGTTTTAATTACTAGAGCATTTCAAACAAAAAATGTAGTATAATTTTTGCTCCAAACCCAAATCGCTTTATGATGGAAGTAAATAAAGGAATATATAAAGAATATCTTTTGAATTTTTCCTTATGCTGAGTGGATTTCAATAATAGGTGCTCGAGCTGAAAGAAGAGAGCCGGCATCTAAAGCAAGAGAACAATGACTCGAAAGAGGAGATCGAACGGCTGAAAGCGGAGAAAGCGACGGACGTAGAAGAAATCATCTTCCTCCGGTGGATCAACGCATGCCTCCGCAACGAGCTAAAGAACTATGAACCAGCCGGAAAGAACATTGCCCGAAATCTCAGCCCTAAGTCGGAGGAGAAGGTGAAGAAGCTCCTACTAGAATACGCCAACAAAGAAGCCAAGACGATCGACTCCAACTACCTCGAATCCGACCAATGGTCGTCGTCTCAAAACTCATGCATGACCGACGAGCTGCACTTGGATCTCCCGTCGGCCAGTAAGGCCGGGAAGCCCAAACTCTTCGGCAAGCTACGACGGCTACTCCTCGGGAAAAGCTCCCGACGTACCCCGGGGCAGACTCCGTCGGCAGACAATATCCCGGGTCGCTTGTCTTGCGAATACCCGGCGGGCTCACCGAGGGTAGTTGATGCCGGGGGAAATGACATCATTAAGACGTCGAGTATCCTGTCGAGGAGTGGGTCCCGCAGGTCCTTCGACGTCCCAAGGTCATACTCGCGAGGGAATATGAGCATGGCCGCGGGCAGTAGTGGCTCGCGTCCACGGAGTAGCAACGTGGATGATCCATCCAGTTTAATAAATAGAATTGAGGCGTTGGCCGAATACGAAGCTACAAGTTGGTATAAATCTAGTTCTTGATTTTCTTTATAGGGATTTAATCTAATTTTGTGAGTTATGATGTTCAAAGTAAGAGGTGTTCTGTAATTTGAAAATTTTGAGATTACTTAATCTATTTTCTTCAATTTAATACTACTATATGTTTATTTTTTGCTTATTTTTATTTCGAATTTAATTTTTTTTATAACTTTATTTGTTAGAAGTTGAACTACAATTATGACTAAATTACTCATTCTACGTCCCTTTCATAATTCTAATATTTAATTAATGCGTTCTATTAAAATCCATAATCTTAACAGAATTAATTTATATTATTATTATTATTATTATTATTGGAATATATGTTTATATTTAAAAAACCCAGTCTAGTATCATTAAGAAAATTTAATTTGTTGAGTTCCACAAAACCATGAGAGTTCAAAGTTTAAACAAGAAATCAGAGTAGATTCATAGGGTGAGCATTTGAATTTGGGATCGGATTTTTGCCTAATCCGAATCGATTCAAATATCCAAATTTTAAATAGTACCACGTCAAATAAATGAAGCACATTTCTCAATAATGCAAGCACCATCAAATGAAATTGAATATCCATAATAAAATAGTTTAGATATTGAAATTAAAATCTTTCTAAACGAAGGTACGAGCAAAATATTGTTTAACACCAAAACTCTATCACTAAAAAACTATAAATACACATCTCCCACTACAACAATCGCCATTCTCGTGGCATCACCCAACTGGAAATAGACCCCCCTTCATGTAGCCATTTGGTCTCCTGCAATAAAGAGTAATCAAATCGAATATGGTCAGTGGTTCTCGTATTCACTACCTACGAATGAGTAGAAACGGCCGTTAAACATGATTCTACTTTATAGCTTGGCACATACCTGAGTCATTCTCCTTCTTTAGAAGCGGACATTTCGGTTTCCAGTGACCTTTCTTCACATTTGAAACATTTTCCAATTTGTTTCTTTTGACCCATATTTTTCATACCCTTCCCTTTCTTGGGAGCCATGGGTGTAGCCTCCCTTGCCAACTTCTTCCCCTTGCCGAGCTTAGAGCCCAACGAAGATGGGGTAACAACTATCATAGATTCCCTGGTTTGGGCCATAAGACCCTCTGCCGACAAAAACTCAGTCAACAACTCAGGAAAATTATAATTCGTTTTGTTCATATCATAGTCAAACTTGAACTGTTGATAACTGCCAGGAAGACTCTGGAGAATGATACCAATATGTGTGTATGAATCAATCGTTGTCCCTAATATCTTCATCTCGTTGAGATAGAGATATTAGGACATATGAACCCTCTTCATAGTCTTGTTCATTATGTTCCGAATTACCGATGACTTGTGATCGACTATTTATTCGACTAAAACTATACCGCAAGTGAACAGTGCAATTATAGCATAAAATATAGCAAGCAAGAGTATCATATCCACAAAGACTAAAACCTAACTTTAAGTACAATGACATCAACCAATTCATACCATCTAGATCAAATGAACATGTAAAATATTGGATTTGAAACAAAGAATAAAAGAAAACAAAGAAAACAAAGCTAGAAAGAGAAATTAATTAACAAAAGCATTCTAGGGATTCGATTTCATCAACTAATCAATTTATTCAACTCATCAATTCAACATTCAATTATCAACTCAGGTTTTCCTAGAACGATCACTTATAGTTTAAACCCTCTCTCAAAGTATTCAAATGGTAGATTACAACCTAGAATCAACGTCTCCGTATAATTACTATAGCAACTCCTAATAGTTCTTAACACCTCAAGCCCTCATACATAACCTCAAATCTCTCGATTATATTGAATTAAGATGTCAATTATTCTTCTATCGTGCATTGAAACTTATCTCTCGAATCTCACATCAACACATATAAAATCTTACTTAATGGTCAATCAAATAGAAATATAGGGCACAAGAATAACAAAAACAAAACAAGGTCTTAAATATTCAAATGATAAATTGAATAAATCTCACAATTGACTACAACCCTAAATGAATAAATAAAAAAAGACTAGCTATTCATAACTAAATAAACAAAACAACTCAAAACAAAGAAAAATATAAACAATCTAAACTAGATAAACAAAACTCGCATAGAGGCAAAATCTTGCTAGATTTTCGATCTTCCTTGCTATTCTTTGCTTTGGTGGCTTGACAAAAATCTTCTTCATGTTTGAATGAATGTAAAAGTATGTAATCTAGCTCCTTAATTTCGTGCATAAGGTCCTCCTTACGTAGACAATGTTGGCCTTGTTAAGATAGTTTGAGATTAGACTAAGGATAGAACTTTCAAGTTGATCCAAACTAAGAAACTGTCCATGTGTGACTGTGTGGATAGCAAACGGCTGGTTTCTGACCACGGGCTGATATCTCATCCATATCCTCTTGACTAACGGTCCATTTGGGACCCACAGCTTGAACTTCATCTTCTACGTAACTTAGGACGGGCCGTGTGGGTTAAGTAAGGTCAGGCCCAGTCCATTTGGGACTTCATCCTTGCCAAAATGGTTTGTTCTTACTTTCTTAGTCTTCTAACTTCATTCTAAGCTCTTATTTCCTCCATATCTCAACAAACTTGTTAAACAACCAATTGAAAAAGAATTAAACTAAAACATGATCATAAAGCGATAAAACTACACAATATGCCTTTTATTCAACCTCTAAAAACACCAAAATATCAAGTATATCAACTTGGTAGCCTGATTCTATGTCCCAAAGAGGTTTCCAAGGTTGAGCACCACGTCAGCGGCTGTTAGCATGGCTTGATGCTGATGTTGAAGCACATTTAACAGTGAATCCATTATGTAGTCCATCACCATCTCATTAGCCTTGCACCACTTGTTATATGCTTATTTCACCGCATATGAAACAGAGGCGGCGAGTAAGTGAGGACTAGATGTGTGTAAAAAAACTTAATGTCGTCGGCAATTAAGATTATATCCAAGTTACATTTCCAATCTATATAATTTTGGCCCTCGAGTTAGTTTTCTTTAAGGATTGAAGTGAGATGATTGGACGACGTTATTTTGAAAAATAGGCTGAGAAGAAAAATAAACCATTCATCACATTACATGCTTGACATATAAATTGCAAATAACCACAAAACCGTTCATGCGTCTCACAACAGTCAAACAGAAACAAGCAAGTCTCTAAGATGATCAGATAATGATTTAAGTTTGACAAAATTTCTAGCTGCACTGGTTGACAAATAGATCAGAGACCACTAAGGTGGCATGACTGCCAAATTTTGCATAAGCTTATACCATAAAATTTTACATCAAGATTATTATTTTTGTTTTGATACTACCCCTAGGGGAGGTCGTATGCCACCAATAAAATTCTATAGCTATCAATTCGAAGTCTACTCATGTGAGCCCGTGGTTCCAAAAATCTATCTCCCACTAAGGTGGTCGGGAGATTTCCAGATTTACTTCACTAATAGACCAATCTATGGAGACCATATATGACCCTAATTTATTAAAATAAATATAGTTGTAATTTTCGTTTATTCATCCAAAATATGGTTTTTGGAATAATTATTACATAAATCAGAAAAAGGCTGATAATTCAACTTTATCACAAGAAAACACATTTATCAAAATAAAATGGGAAATAAATAAATTACAATCCAATTACATTAATAAAATTATCCAAATCAGATAATTTAAAAAAATATACCTAAATTTAATTAAATCTAGATAATTAGATTTGATGAAATCATATCTAATTAGATAAAATCATGTGCTTTTAATTCTAGAAGATATGAAACAAATAAGATATGATAGAATATGAAAAAAAAATCCATATCCGACATGATATGATAAGTATTAGGATTTGATCAACAAATTCTAACCCTAACCTTATCACTTCACTGCCCCGCCGCTTAATCACTGCAATTCTCATCGCTCATGCTGCTCAGCCAAGGTGGTCGAGCCTTTCTACACGCTAGGGCCAAGGGAACAGGTTGTGGTACACGCCACCTGCCTATGCACGTGCATACGTGCCAGCGCCGGCCGAAGGCGAAAACGCTAGCATGCCCCTATGTAGAACAACATAGGTGCCACATGCGCAGGCTTCACCTTCGGGCCCCCGTCGAGACTCTTGTCCCGGTGCCCTACGTCACCCATCGAGGCACAATATCCCGCTGAGGGTCGATGCCCCGCTGTCCATCATAAGTATACCACGATGTCCGTCGAGGTTCCTTAGTTGAGATCTGCCAATGGCAGAGCCCTCAGAGTCGCGAGGCCCGACGCCCCTCACGCCTGCTCAAGCTTGTCATGTACATGACTGTCGAGGAACGCCGAGAGCTCTTGGCTGAAATCTGCCAAGGGCCGAGCCCTCGGCCTCACCCGCGCCAGAGACCTGCCACGCGCGCGACCTTTGAGGAGCGCAGAGAGCTCTCAGTTTCGCCTGCTCTCGACGACCCCCCAGCCGCGCTCCCCCAGCCTGAACACCCTAGGCATCTGAACAGAACCCGGCGGCATACGCAATGCACCACTGCACACTGCGTGCAGCGTCGATAACTTCCCAAGATCGGTGCGCCTAGGGCTCACAAATGGGTGGGGCTCCACGACGCAAACGTCATTGGCTAGATCTGACATTTGTTTTCGTTCTTCGTGTTCTTCGTCTTGAATTAAAAATTGCAAAATGAAATAAAACACAAAGATATAATATACTACGGTCAACCCCATGAGTTAACTATTATTTGAAAAACGGCAAGAACAAAATTCGGAAAAATATGCATTCATTGCATGCAATATTCAAATTTCTCAATTCAAATAAAATTAAACTGAAAAAAACTAAGCAAGGAAACGAAGAAAAAACAAGTACAAAAATTTCAAATTCTCTATATCAGTGCCTAGATCGAGATAATACCAGTAGATAGAGAAGAACAGTGAAATAATTCCAAAATTCCAAGAATTTTTTAAGGATAGTGTCGAGAATTGAATTACCATGAATTCACAATTAATTCATGCGACCAAGAAAGCAAGTATGAAGTATGGAATTGAAATATTACTTATTTTATGCATATTACGGATTGAATACATAGAGTTTAAACACATCTCCAATGATTAACGATAGCTTGCGTCTTCTCCACGTAACGAATCTTTAATACTCGACCTCTGAACTTCTAACCCATTCCCAAATTCAAGGTTTGAATGTCAGTGTGGGCAATACAATCAAATCCTACAGGACTAAAGTAGAGGTAAACAGAAGAAGAAGAAGAAGAAGAAGACGAAGAAGAAGAAGAAGAAGAAGAAGAAGAAATTAATATTGACTTACCCGTCTAAGTCCAAATTATGAATAATTTAGGCTTTTTTTAATTAATTTACTTCATGTGTTTAAGATTCTAATATCCATTAATTAATTTATTCATATTGCTGGCTTTAATTAATTAATATATTTACCAAGAGTGGTCTAATTCAAAATATTATTTATTAAATATAGAAATAAATTCCAACTTGTCGAGTTTCGTAGTATAAATTTTTTCTGAACAACTCGTGGTGATATTATCAAATCGAAATCTCCCAAGATACGATTCAATGCAATAACAATCACAGCATCCCTAGATATTAATTACCACTGTCCAAGAAATCATGATTCTTGCGTTACAAAAAACCCGCACCTTTTGAATTAAGTAATCACCAAAATTTTGTCTTTCAATAGTCAGCAAGAAAAACTTATCTCTGTTAGGGTGTATACTGAAAAGCAAGCTTTTAGCTGCTTTGTATTTGTAAAACCTTATTTCCCAAATTTATGAGAA
>JAYDZE010581075.1:0-29417 GCA_034509125.1 Monilaria moniliformis | reverse complement strand
CAATGGTTAAGATATAGTCTTAGTTATGCATTGGGGTCCTAGTTTCACACTAATGCACCCCTATATATATATATATACACATACATACATCTTTTGAATTTTTGATTTTTCGGTTTTTCTTTTTTTTTCGGATTTTTGGATATTTTTATAAAATTTCGATTTTTTCGATTTGGGTTGGTTTTCATAGTTTGGATTTCGATTTTTCGGATAATTCGGTTTGGTTCGTTTTTTTTTAAATTAATTTTTCGATTCGGTTTGATTTGGACAAAAAAAAAACAATTTAAAATCGAATGTTCACCCCTAATTGGACCCATCTCAGTGGTCTTCGTGGTAGTTTGTTTAAGACCGCGAGGCCCAAACAGAAAACTAAAAAGAAATTATAGAAATCAAATTTAATATCACTAGTGCTGCCCTGGTGCTATGGATGGATGTAATACTAATATTTTCTTAAAATATATATTTTATAAAAAAAAATTACAATTTCTTATAATTTAGGAATTGAATATTTGAGATTTTATTTTAATTACTTATTATAACAAAGGACAGGAATACCGTAAATGAATAATCTTTGTAATAAATATTTTGTATAGTAATTAGTAAATAGTAATAATAAATACATAAATAAAAAAATTGAAGTCATACAATTCACAAATACAGAATATTTTATCGTCAAATATAAATTAATTATTTAATCAAAGAGACTGAATGTATCGTAATATTATTATTTATCACAGAAGGGGCAATTGAGGAAAAAAGCGAGGGAATGTATTGTAATTATGATTAAGAATTGGACCCTAACCCATCCAGAAAAAATCCACCCAAAAAAGACCGCCCAACAATGATTATCACACTATGAAACGAAACATACCCTCATCATCCCTACCATTTCTACCACCCAACTTGCTCCAAATATCTGAGCACCAAACCACTTGCTTCAAACCTCCAACATCCCACAGTAAAAAATCCCCATTCTCATACTCTCAAACCCTGATCATTTCTACATCATTGTCTACATAACAAAAGTACAAAATAATGACCACAAAATAAATAAAAAAACATGGGAAAAAAGACATGGAACATTAACAATAATGAACCAATTTAAAAAACAAAAAAACAGATAAGATAAAGAACTATTGTTTTTACTCAAAAGTTGAATATCGGATTTTGAAAATGGTATTCACTCAGTTGTAGGAGATTATACTGGTATTTATAGACAAAGACTGAAGTAATTTTTGGCTCCATTTTTTAAAATTTGAATCAAAGTTGATCACGTTTTTGAATAGTCAAACTGAAATATTGTCTCAATTTTCGGCTTTAACTGGGAATCCAGTTGTCAAAGTCGTAATCAGACTTTTCTGAATCGTTTTGACGTAGCCAAACCTTTGTTGAAACGATGGTTTTCATACGCAATGAAATAAAGCTTTGTAAACAATTTTATATCACCAAGAACCTTGGCTTCATCATTTTAGGTCATGCATAGTGGCAAAAAATTATTAAATTTGGCGGAAAAGTGGCAAAGATGTAATAAAACTCACATTGCTGCTTTTTAATGGTAGTATAGATTTTGGACAAAACTAACTCTAGAAATTTCATTAATTTAAATGCTTTAATATACACATTAAGAAAGCAAACAGAAATTAAATAGTCTTGTTGCTAACTTAGTAGACCACTGTTTATTAATCATCTACTATATCTATATATAGAAAGTTACAAATTTGTGTTTGATTTCACATGTTACTTGTCTATAAGTGAAATGAAATATGAACTGCTTGTTCTTATGGAGACGAACTCTCACTCTTCAATGGGATAGTTTGATCACATATATATGAATTCAAATTGTATGATGTCAATTTTGGCATAGTATCGTCATTTGAAGATGATTTATATGAAACTAGATGTGTTAGTTTGAACTAGAGATGTCAACTGAGTCAAATCGATCCAGCCAGACCATGAAATCTGTCGGGCTACCATTAGCACTAAAATAACATTTACAGCTATTGGCTTCAAAAGAAAATAAAACATTTACAGCTAAAGACTATATAAACTTTCAGAACCACACAGATCCAATTTTATCTGCCGAAAGTAGTCACAAAAAAGGGCAGCATCGTCTTCCTTAATTGGCACTCAGCCGACCAGAGCTTCTAGTAACCCTCTTTGGTTTCGACATAGCAGCAGAAGTCGGAGAATAATCATCTCCTGTGTCGTCAATGTCAGCATTAGCTTCACGGTATGATCTACGACTCCTCTTTCTAGAAGATTCTGCACGTTGTGAGTTCTGAGAAGGGCCATTTGCATTACTTATTTCTTCTATGAGTTCTGCTTTAACTGTTGAGCCTTGCAACTGCGTGCCACAACCCGAGCAAACTCTTTCAACCTGAAAAGTGTTGTTCCTACATTAATTCACAGCCTCAACAACAATATTGTCAATACATAAATTTGATGCAAATGTAACAGAAAGATCTTGGTACCCTTTGTCCAGAGAATTTCTTTTTCAGACAGTAGGAATGAAGTCGGACATTACAAGCTTCATTTGGGCAAAGTTGAGCCTGCTCATGGTAAACAGTGTGGAGATATCATTTCCATATGCAAAAGCAAGTACACATCTATTTCATTATAAATAATCGAAGGCCATTATTCCCGGAGAAAGACAGATGTCATAGTGCATCTGGGGTAAAGCCAGTGTATAATTTGGTAAAATGGGCACTTAAGACTTCGTGATTAATCTGCTAATAAAGATTGTTACAGGGAAGTTCTTCAACAGAAGTATTGGCGTCTAAGATGATGAGCTGTGACCTTCCACATAGAACATACCAGCCTAATTAATCTAGAGCCGAGAAACAGATGTCTCTTACTGTAACCCTTGTAAAGGGACAGTGTTATCATACCACAGACTGGCTGCTTTCTAAAAAAGGAAAAAGGGTGATTTATGGTGTTTAATTAACAAATTCATGATTTGTTTCACAGTAATAATTCAAAAACTAGACAGGAGGCTCATAGCTAGAGAGATTTATGTATACCCAACACTTAACATAAATAGAAGATGTCCACATTAACATTACAATGCAAAACTTTTTTAAGTGCATGATTTATATCACTTAAAAGGATGAAAATGAAGGAAGAATACATGTAGATCAGGTACCTTGATGGCAGCCTCATTGCAAACTTCACATGCAGGAACCTCATTAGTCCGAAACCAACTACGCAGATCCAGAAAGGATCTGACTCCAATACCAATTTTTCCTTCGGGTGTTGAACAAAGCCACTGGTCATTCACTAGTTGATCTAGAGTTTTTTCCTTTTGTGACATGGAGAAATTCTTAAATGCAGGGGGGATCTGGGCAGCACCTCCCTGAGATTGAGAATCAGTTGCCCCAAGAACCTGCGGTTATACAATAAATTGCCAAAAGACGGTACTTAGTTTTGAAAACCAATTACGGGAAAAATGTAATTAAATAAATTGCCATATTATTCAGAATCTTGTTCTGAGTTCAATGACAAATGTATACATGTACTCATATTCATCTAGTCAATTGCTCAGGAAGCAAGATTTCTATATTTCACTCTTGATTTTGATACTTACACTAACAATAAAAGTTTATTTTAATCAACAGATCTATTTTAATCAATATAACCAAATACTTTGAGCACCAGCAGTGATGGCTAACAGGAACTTGCTCCTCAAGATATAAAGGCATTCTTAGAACAAAAAAAGGGTAGATGTCAAGCTGCAAACCTGTGCTTCCAGCCTTATGTTTAGAGCAGCCGTATTAAAAATGCAGCCTTCACCTTCAGCATCATGTATAATAGCTTCAACCTAATATCAATTTCCAATATAAACCAAGCATGAACAGAAAAGACAACACTCAATTTCACTGTAGGTATGCAAATTTAGCATATATAAATATACAAAAATAAAGAAGCAATTCACAAACATAGGAAAATAATATTTCAGAACTGTCCACCTAATATTATAAGAGAACTATTTAATAGTAAATCCATCAGAAGCAGAATTATTTTTTTTGAACTTTGTAGCTTTTATCACAAGTTTCATAGTACATGATTCTCATTGTTTTACATGGTTGGTGGTTCACTGCAACAAATCACAAACACATCTGTGGGTATACCAAAGTAATTTCACTTATGTATAGGGCCATTGTCATTAATATTGTTATTTGCAGCCTCATCTAAAACCGACATGGAAAATATATCCCAAATTCTATCAGGACTCAAGGATGATTTGTCTATGTTTGATAGACTAGGGTGGGTGGAAGTGTCACTGTCATATCTGATACACAAACTATTCCACAATGTGAAAAGAAAGAAAAAGCAATTGAAATCAAATAGAGGATAATTGTTCAGCCCATCAACTGGAATTTCTCATAAGAAAATGTGCACCACAATCCCCCCTGCTTTCTTGAAAAATATCTAGTCACTTTGCTGATATATCCTTTACTTGTCTTTTATGATTCCTTAATTTTTAAGCCCTCTGATAAAACATATTACAGCTGAATGTCCCTACAGTGTTATGAAAGCATGAACAAGGAAACGCAGGAAAACATAAAGAAGCTCACAATGCCTTTGTAGAAAGCAATCTGCGGAACTGTATACTTTGTCCCAAGCTTGGACTGGTCATCCTCAACATTGTTGACAACGCCATAATACACATGACCATCATATTGGTTCCGACATGCTCGCAACTCTAGCTGAACACAACTTAACTCTGCATTTATCTTCTTGAGATACTCATTGAATAACTTCCGCTCCTGTTGCTGCCGTGACCCTAAAAAGCAAGAGCACCATAGGATGAAATTTTCCTATTCTGAAGTTCAAGTCTAAAGGTAAAGATATGCCCTCAAGTCAGTTAAATTCAACATTCTTATAGATATCTGGTTTTATAAAGAAGGCAATACACCACCAAATCACTCAAAATTTAAATACACAACTGCAAGATGATGATAAGAGCAGCACCAAACAATAATAAGCCAAAACACATCAGATTATAGCAGAGTGCTAACAAGGGGCGAACTTGCACTAACAGGAACTAGAATTCATCAAAACCAAGACGAAATTCTCAAACTGAATAAAAATATAAAAAATAATAATAGTCTCCAAAGCCCTAGGAAAATCCTTCAAGTTTATCATCACTCACGGTGAAATATTCGAGAGAGAGTTGAATCTAACAAAACAATAAGCGACGAAAATACATATTTAACCTGAGTTTTTCCCAGTGAGTTGCGAGAAAATAGAGGCGAAATCGTCTTCCTTAAGCGGGCCTCTCGACAGCAGCGACTGTATTAGGGTGTGGTGCCGCCAACTCAGCGGCGCCATTTTTCTTCGACTTCTTTAACGATGAACAGAGAAATGGCTTCTCCCTCTCCGCGGAGGAAATTGGAAGACAGATATTGCACTTGCAGTGTAGAATGCTAGTTACCTGATTGATTAATTTTTAAATTTATATTAATATATCGATTATTATATTTAATAATATAATATTTCATTCTTTTTTATTAAAAAAATAATTTGCTTAGAGACTTACTATAATAGTAATTTCAATATCGAGATCCAAACACACAAATAACTTGATTTATTAGTAGACCTATTGAATTTAGGATGCATAATTAGAAGATAGTAGGAGTAAAATTGAATTTAAATTGGCGGGTAAATGTTAGTATTACCATATAGGTGTATGCATTATATAAATAAACGTTGTGAGGTGATAATTGAATTAGTATATAAGAAAACTCAAGAATTTATTTAATTGAATTAGTATAGGGAATGGAAAAGATAATATTAATATTGATTCTTTCATGTAAATGAAATCGTGCATGCTCTTCTATCTAGCGTAGCACGGTCTTTAATCACTAATTTTTGCGGTAATTAACAGCAAAAAAATTGTAGTAGTATATAATAATAGTTGAAGATCTAGAAAATGTGGATTTCGTCCTTGCTGAAATGACTAGTTGAAGCCCTTTCTCAACTTGTGTCAATGCCCTCTTCTCTTGATGAAGAATTTTTCTCATAGATGACTTTGTTAGAAATAGTGTATGTGTATTGTCAAAAGTTGAAATTCATCATATTTTTTTTAAGATTAATGGTGATATCGTGCTCTGTTAGACAGAAGAGTTGAAATTAAAATCGATTCTAGCATAATTATTTCCATTATCTATGTTAATTAAATTTGACAAATAATTGATTTTCCATTCTCTATGAATAATTTATTTTTTACCTGAGAAAAAGAATATCATTATTATTTGAGTCGAGTGATGAATAATTTTTAAAGTATATATTTAATTTGACAACTACTTAAGAAATTCAGAAAACTATTAAAGTAAAAGAAATTGGAGATGCGGGGGATCGAACCCCGTGCCTCTCGCATGCAAAGCGAGCGCTCTACCATTTGAGCTACATCCCCTTTGGATGATTTCACAGAAATAACCTAATTGAATAATGTGAATTTGAGGTCAGCATATAAGGAAAAATTTATCGATCAACTTACATAAGATATGATTTTTTCCAACGCAATACCCAGGCCCAACAAGCAAAGCGAAAATCATTGAAATGAGGAATGAGTAAACCCTAGATTACTCATCACTCCTTTATACACTTGATTATTCGATTCAGACACATTTACTTGATTCGCACTCTTCTATTTTTCGTGGTTGAATTTTTCTGTTTTCGCTTATCTTTGAGATCTTTGTGCTGCTTATTTAAATTCCAATTCATTTTTTTGTGGTTGTTCTACTCTATTTTCGACTGTCCTCGAAGATGTTTCTGCAGCTTTTTTTTATTTACCAATTCGTCGAATCTTTTATCGCGATGACGACTCGGAAAATTGAAGCTCAACAGACCGGATTGCAGGTCTCTCTCTAGAGATTGCCACTTGCATGTCGATAACCCCGCTGAACTGAGCGATTTTGTTTCTCTCTCTCTATCATACTCAAATTTATTTTATCGTTTTTTGTTAAACTTTTCCATTTTTAATTATGTTTGAGCAAATTATAGATTTTTTCACGAGATCTCTGAAACTACTTGCGATGAGGATAGAAAAGCTCCCTCTTCTGAGTTAAAGCTGAGGACGCTTGCTGGCAGAATCGAGCCAATTATTAACTTCGCCAAATCTGAGCCAATATATTTTGTTTTCAGATATATTTATGTATCATTTATTATTGCGTCGATGAAAGTTTGCACTAGATGACGTTTTATAATAAACTTGGCATGGAAATTATAGGCAACAAGAGTGACAAGATTGGGAATCGAAGATATGATTAAAAAAAATTAGGTCCGGGAGTCAGCCGACCCCTCTCGCCCAAGATCTTTCACATGATAAAACCAAAAACAAAACAAAAAAAATAAAAATTCAAGGCATAAGCTAGCCCGTCCCAGTAAAGGCACCTCCGAGAACACCTAATGGGGTCGACGGTATGAGGCTGAGCGCCTTGCATTGCCCCGTGTTGTTGTCCGTTGTGTGCAACGCCTCGCCCAACGGTCCTCCTTCCCAGCTGTTACATCGGTGGCCTTGTTCACTAGCAACGGTGCCAACGCCTAGTCCCATTGAGAGCTCAGTCCTATCTAAGGGGCCAAGCAATGAATAGGCAGCACCATTGTGTTGGTTGTCTTTCAAACACATTTTTTGAGTTTCCTTGCCCGTAGGGCATCTGGTTATAAAATAGACAACAGTATGTATATCATTAGTTGAATTTAGTATTTGGTCTCTCTGCATATATATAATGATTGGTAGGGGGTGCTTAAGCTCCCCCCAGCTCTCTCAAGTGTAAGTCACCTATTTGCAGATGTGTGGTTGTTGGTGGTGGTGGCTCCACCTTCCACAGGCTTTCTTGAACGGTGGCGGCCTCTGTTGATATGGCGCTCGCAATACTTCTGATCAGCAACTGCATCTCGCGAGCACCGCCATTTCTTCCCGTCTGTCCTCCGACACCTTCCTGGCTCAGGATCACTCTTATCAAAACCACCCCATCCCACTGTTTCAATCCAACCATGACATATCCTAGTTTAGGAAAGGAAGTTGTGTTATGCAAGAAAGAAGACAATAAAGAACTCACGAGCATTTGGTCGTAGGAGGGAGAAGCAAGATAATCCAGAACGTTCCAGAGCTTTCTTGATTGGATTAAGTAGATAGGAAGGTATGGGCACATTTGCAGTGATGTATTTGTAGATCAATGCTTGGTGTTCTAACTCCATCCATTGTGATGGGGTGAAGGGGCCTCTCACCCCATGCATACTTGTACACCTATAGCCTGAAAATTATTTGAAATATGTAAATACTAAATACGTACTCCAATTAGTTGCCAAAATGAAAACAACCTTTCACAAAATTTGCAAATATTATTTTTAAAATATTGCAATTACATCATAACCTTTCATTATTTTATTTTATTTTGTAATTTTACCATCTCCAATTCTTTTTAAAATAACTGATACAAATGGAAAATGCTATTTATTACGCTCCTTTTGGCAATTTAATAGATATATGTTATCAATTTTTCTTTTGGCAATTGAATAAATATTTGTCATCACTTTTTGCCACAAGGATTGCAAGAATCGCAATAATATTATCAGAATCGCATTTCTTGCAAGAATCGCAAGAAATGCAGTAACAGAATATGAAACGATTAAAGCTAACACATATTTCTCCAAATTGCACCAACAGCGAAGTAGACACAAAATTCCCATTTTTCCAAGCAATTAACATAGCCTCGGATCTGGTTGTGGGACGCGAGCATTATGAAGCCAAGAAAGTGGTTCGAAGCATTGATTTTCTCACACAATTTATGCACACCACATGTTCGAGAAGAAGTAAAAGGAAGAAAGCTACGGCGTTTACACTGACCCGATGAGCTTCCCATGAACGGGAATGCGGCGGAGAAGCCGAGCATTTGCTGAGTTAAACCGCCGGTTCTGTTGCATTCCTGTAAAGAAATCCTGGCCAGTTTTGCGGCCGGCAGGTCATGTTCAGCGTATGTGCATTCTCTGTTGGGAAATGAAGATCCGCACTGTCTCAGCTTGCTGACGTCAGCACCGGGTTCTGAAGCATGGCTGCCGCCATTGTTGGAAGCTGAGAGTGAACAGGCGAAATTGTCCACCAGCCGAAAATCCATGAAGACAATAAGTGTTAGGGATTATGAAGAGCTGAGATGGAGAAATTGGTCGTTGCAGAAAGAGACAGATTTTTGGCGCTTTGGGAGAAGGATCATTATGTGTGTGTGTGTGTGTGAAGGTGCTACGTTTGGCTATGAATTAGGACAGGAGAAGGAGAGAGAGAAAGGATGTCTGAAAGGTTTGGTACAATCTATTTTCTAGAACAAGAATGAATGCAAACATGTCTGAATTGCATAACATATGTATACTGTAATGTGGATAGTGACATTCAATCCCATGAAGAAAATGGAAGTATAGTATTGTCACATAACACATTATTTTGTTTTCACTGATAACTTTCTTCCGAAAAGAAAAAGGATAGTATTATTTGGAGCTGCAGTTCTTGCTTTAAGACTTTAAAGTAATGTCCTTTCGTCGTTCCATCGGTCAGTTTGGTTAAAAACTAAAACGAAATCCTAAACTCCAACAATCCAATATTTTAAAATTGGTCAATCCAACCGACTAAAAGATTTCTCACAATCAAACTTCAAACTTTAATATCGGTTCAACTTTTGGTTGATCGATCTTCAAATATATTCATATTTTCACATCAAACTTTAATATCCAAAATAGTTGTTGCGAAGATTAGTATATTTTGATTAGATACTAAAACCCTTTGTATATATATATTCTACTAATGCAATCTAGTTGCCAGCTCACATCTTAGGGAGCGTGTCTTTTATATTTACAGATTCGACTAAAGAATCCTAACATGATATATTCGATATCTGCTGATAGAAAATAAATGTAATGAATGTGACTGGTGCTCCTCTAATGGCACTATTCGTCTTCCCGCCTATAAATTCCCGATCAAATCCAACCATAAAGGTTACCGAAAAGGTTGAGCATTTTTATCTACAAGCACTCAAGTTTTTAAAAGCAAGAAATCTCTCAAACAACGAATTTTGATAAAAAGAAAAATTTCCAATTAATCAGTAAATTCTTTTAGTTTACTCAGATATTTCAGCATACATCCTCTTAAAATCGAGGCAAATCCTCTAGAACCAAACCAAACCAAACCATACCATAATATAATAAAATTAATTATTATTTTATTATTATGAATATGATTGATTATTATTATTTTTAAATATATATTTAATGTTTAGATTTTTTTATGTAATCTATTTATTATTTTATTTTTTTCTAATAATTGTTCTTTCCACTATCGTTAATTGGGTGGTTCCAATTTTAAGCATTGTCTTTTAATCCTTATATGCTATTAATTATTGTCATTTTATTTTTATATAAGATTTAAATTGTTATTTTCATGCCAAAATATAAAGATGCGAAGTAGTTTTATTTTTTGAATTTTTGTTAGATAATGTGGTACCTTGATATGGACATTACAGTAATGCTATCCTAGTATTGGATATACTTCAATTTATTTCATGCGAATTATTCAGCATAAAATAAAAAAAGTTAATCAAAAAACGCAAAACCGCTAGAAGAAGGGGTTGAACCTTCGACCTTGTGGTTAACAGCCACACGCTCTAACCAACTGAGCTATTCCAGCAGTTGGTCTTCAATTAATCCAGCATATTATATTTTTTTAAGTAATATTATTTATGTCTTCTAAAATTAATTTAAATGTTGATGTAATCGCTTATAAATACAATATATATTATTCTTTTGAACAAATACTTTAATTTTTCTCCCTTATAAATACAATATATTAATAACATATTGAGAAATATAGTATCACAATATAGAAATAATTACTAAATCTAACATATTACTAGTTATTAACCTGACACACGATTATATTATTTCACTACGTACAGTAAGTGTTCGAATAATTTCAAATATACATAGTAAGTACATATAAACAAGAAATATATAACATTCTACCTTCAGAAGCAACTTTACTATTTTTTTGAGAGGGATGCTTTGAGATGTAATTTATTAGTACTGACTAGAGAAATTCAATAGGCAACATCATAAATTTGTAAATGTTGGTGAGCTAATTAATAAATTCATTTGAATACATAAAAACATAAATATAATTGAAGGCAAAATTCACACACACAAACACAATGAGTGTGTGTTGTGTTGGCGAATATGTGGATTGAAGGGGAGTTGGCTTCCCCTTTGCCGACAGAGATGGGTTAATAGGTAGTCACCCTATCCCTAGCCAAGTATTGGCTGTTTGTGCCCCATTCCTAATTATTTCTACTTTTAATTATTTCTGTACCCATTCTTTTCATCTTATTATTTTATTGCTTTAGATCTCTCTGTTCCCATAAAAGGAAAATTGTAGAAGGCGCTTTGAACATAGACGGACACAGTAAAGACGGGGAAAGGATATCAATTTTTTTTTTCATTCTTTTTTCCAATTTAAAGTTTATAGAAATTATTGATAATTGTCTTTAGCATTTACTGAAAGCTGAAAGTTGGAGTATTTCAACATCTATCAACATTTCTTTCTGCGTCCGCTATTAATTTTGAGGATCATGCTTCATGGAAAAACTCAAGACTTAAATATAGCTCTTAGCTATATAGAAAAATTATTTGAAATGGAAATGATTATAGTATACATCACCAAATTCAAAATAAATCTAGGGATGGATTTGCTCCAGGCAAGATCACAAGCTGTGGGCAAAAATGAATGAAGCAATTATTCTGTTAGGTAAGTAATAATAGTGGCCTATCAACTTTCTAACTTTAAAAGGACATTGCAATTAATTAGAGATCCTTGGAAAAATATTGACCGACACAGATCAAATAATTGAGGCTTCACGGGAACTACAAGACTTTATTATTATTATTATTATTATTATTATTATTATTATTATTATTATTATTATTATTATTATTATTATTATAGTATATAATTGCTATATATGTATATGTCAGGCAAAATCGCTACCAATACCTAAATAGCAAAAGTATATATATTGTATCAATAGTTCACAAATAACTTGCAACATGAATTAATCCCTCCTACTCGAAAGAAGAGACAGAATGAGTTTCCTCTCGTGTTATCAATTTCATTGTCGTATGACGTCCGGAAATGCAACTCGAATAACTTGGAAACTCTAACTCTGTCGAGCCAACTCCTAGCTCAGTTACTTAGTTGTTGAGTGTTTGATGACAAAATTGATAGCACAATAAGACAATTCAATTGTTGGGCTTCAAAAAGCCCTCAATCAATTTTGAATATGTCTAAATCTCAATTTTAAATTCGTGTATAATATTTATGAGTGTGAAATTTATTAAAATTTGAAATGTTGCAACATTGTTGAAATATTTTAAAAGCTTGATCTAATTTACAATAAGATTCAATAATTAGATCTTGAATAGCAATTATCACTAAAAATATATATACATGTTCCATATAAAAATGAATTCTTCAAAAATCAGATTTGTGATCCATCCGTGGGCATTCAGTTTCCTTCTTCTGTATCTTGTACCTAACACGAATCATTCCCATACTTTGCCATAGCAAAGTAACGATTTATTATGACAAAAAAAAAAATAAAAAAATAAAAAAATTATGGGTTCTTCTCTTAAAAAGCCTGCATAAGATGAGCAATTTTCTTTTATTTTATTTTTCTTTGGAACATCCAAACAGTGAAGAACTCCATCGCTCTTCTTCCTCAAGATAGATAAAGTCTTGTTCCCCTTTAAAAGTATAACAAAGCATTTTCCATTAAAGGGCCCTGCCATCAATGATAAATTTAAGGTGTCGATAAATTTCTATTAGTAAGCTTGCTTACATATCTATTTATCGATCGATAACGATTTAGATTCTTCATGAAAAAAAATGAAAAAAATCCCCATGCAATGGGACAAAAGAGTAATAAATTGTGGGCATGTGAAAATATTAATAGAGATGCCGAAGCTTTCAATTCGCCGGTAGCATATCGATTTTCTGTTTTTACAGCTGTGAGATCAATTCAGTCAAACCTGGCAGCCGTCAGGGTAATTAATTTTTTCACCTAAGAATTTTGGGTGCACTAGATTCTCTCAGTGCACATGATTGGTTTATTTATTTATTTGAAGAGCGAATGACGAGAATTGAACTCAATACCTCTTTTTGAAATATGTAAAATCTATTCATGCAACCGAATTTGTTGCTTTTCAGTTTTCACCATAGCTTCGACAAATTTGAAGTTCTCTTGATGATTTTGCATTTTTTCTTTAAAATGATGTTTCGGGTCTGCATTATAATCCCGAAAACGACGTCGTTTCATGGTCTTCCACTATTCCCAACGATAAGTCTACATTAGGTGACCATGCCAGAAACGAGTCCTTTTAAATAAAATTGGGGATGCCTAATTTGCTCCAGAGATCAACGTTATATGTAAATTCGAGTTGTTTAATTTGTATGAATGCTACAATTAATCCTAAAATGCAAATCATAAGTGTGTGGAATCATTCAAAATATCTATTCTGAAGACTAATTTATGCCTAGCCGAAGAGTGATCCTAAAACCTTTTTACAACTTTAGACATATTGTATAAGATCCTTCCTTAGTCATCTATAAATGTGAAATCTTACAAGAGGGAATTGAGTTATGAAATTCAAAATAATACCAATTATTTGTTTTGTGGTTTCCTTCTGTTTTCTTATTCAAAACCAAACATAGGTTAAATTTTAATTAATGACACAATATGCAATAGCCTGACTATAGCCATGGTAGATACCTTGCACAAATCTTTATCCAAATCTCATGGTTTAGTTTCCCATTATCTCTCCTCCAAACATAAGTAGGAAGAAGATATAAGGATTTAGAGACATATCAAGAGACAATACAGAATTACTTACAACAACTGTATGTGCCTCTTGCTTGCATCTCATTTCAAAATAAACGTCTCAACCGATTCGGCATCTTCTAGGGATGGAACTGAAGTGATGATCTCGACTTCTTTGTAAAATTGAAAAGAGAGTTGCTCTTCTCCAACAATACAAGTTAAGTAGGAATAGCTTTCTCTAAGCTTGCCATGTACGTCAAATATATGCTCCACAAGAACGCGCATGAACTATTCATTAAGGGCTGCACAAATCAGATGAAATAACCTTATCACTGAAAAGCATCTTAGAACTAACCATTACGGGGGAAGAAAATGTGAGACACCATGATAACATGAGACCCATTAAACTGTGTATCGTCCACTCCATGTACAAGTGATAGAGCATTAACTATTATTTTAAGGAAAACAATACATCAAGGTACCTGTAGATGGACAGGGATGACTCTGTATGTCATGAAGTCACACAGAGGCCAGTACATAAGACCGTTTAGCAAAGTCGGAATCAGGTCTCGCTTCAATCTCGCAGCAATCTCATTCCCATTTTCTCCTGAACATGGAAAAACAATCATATCTCTCAAACATGCAAATTTACGCACACGGAAAGTGAGCAAGCAACAACTCAAAAACCACCACAAAGTCTCGAGGACGAGGATGCAGGTGAACATGACAAAGGACATGTGATCGAGTGGTCTCCATACATTTGTAGAAAGGTCGCAATTCTGGTCATGCAAATATAAATTTTGTTTCTCAGAAAGCTAGTTCAATTACTTGAAAGGAATTCAAAATTGTAGCCTGCCTAATAATGGAATACATTATTAATATGTAAAGAATATATTAACCTTTTTTGTCTAAGAGTTGATGTAAGTTCGCATTTGGATAGATCGATTTAGAGGGTGCATAATATCCATAACAACAGTCCAATGAGGTTGATCGGATGAGTTCATTCTATGATGGATCTGAAACCTGTCACTCTTATTTTAAATTACCTTTTAAGTCCACTCAACACGGCACACTTGAAAAAATTTCTTTTATCCATTCCCCAAAGAAAAAATAAAAAGGTTGCATGTGGATTGAAGGATGTAGATGACAGATTGGAAATCCATTATTACAATTTCATTAGGTAGCTTGAATTTCATATTACAATAACATTGAATCCATTTAAGCCTCAGCTCAAAAGATTTTTGAGCGATGGATCCAACTTCAGGTTTCAGTCTTACTACGAAAGTAAAATTAAGCTAGCAGATAACCCTAGGAAAATTTAGACTACACAACCAGCATTTGCATCAGTGTTCTTCAACTGGATTTACCAAACTAAGATAATCTAACATCAACAAAATGATTATTTAACTAGGTTATGGCATTTAACTGAAGCTTGCGAACATGTTTGACTGCTGCATTTAACTCCATGGATACTTTTCCTGAGCCATAGTACAAAACCTAGAACATTAAGACAGCTATCTTGTAAAGCAAAAACGACTAAAAATTTCCAGATGAAGGAAACTCAAATCTAAGAATGGTTAGGTGAAATTCTTTTATTTGACAAGCAAGATGTTAAGATGTTTGCTTATAAACAATGTTATGGCACTAGGAAGAAGGGGAAAAAAAAAAGATGGCGACTGAAGCACACATGTCATTTATGTAGAGCAAAATTTATGCAAACCAACGGATTGGATTAAGTAATTTGCTATTCCAGTCCAGATGGTTACTACTCTTTCTTTGCTCCTTCACCTACTTCAAGTTTCCCATTCTTGTATTGTAATCAATATTACCTGACATTCTTTCTTCATTCTCTTTTCCCTCCATGTCATGTGACGTGTTATGTCAAACTTGATAAACTTGTTTCGTTAATCAAGAACTTTAAGTTGGTGGCTGAAAATTTCATCCCAAAAGCACTGTGATCACAGTTCTTTTGTTTGCTTTCTATATGTTGCATGAGTGCATTGCCATCCAAATTCCTAATTTTTCTACCTCACTAAGGAGAAACCATCAAGTATAGCTCGTCACAAAAAACATCAATATAATTGTATGAGGAACTAAGAATACATTGAGTACACTATCTCAGTTGATGTGATGTGTCAAGACTCAAATGTGACACAAACTACTGGACATTATGAACAGCTTTAGTTTCAAGACTACAAAATTTAGGCCATTATGACTCATTCTCTGAGAAAGAGAAGTGAAATTTAAAACAATCATGGTATTGTAGTTACAGAAGCCCTCTCTTTTAATATTTCTAGTGCTGATTTGTCAGGTTGGAAAGTCCGTCCATGGCAGACAACTTTATGGCAAGCAAATCACTAACTTAGTAGTTCACCAGAAAAAAGATAATTTTGGATAACAACTTTATGGGAAAATAGCATGGTAATTAGAGTCAGAGTTAACAGTATATTTCAGCGATATGTGCATGTCTATGCAGCAACAGCTTCTTGGGCATTAGCATTTGATTACTCAGATACGTATTCCCAAACTCTAATCTCATCAAAGAATATGTGGAGCTGCAGCCAGAACACTATCATACACTACTCAACTAAGAGTTCAATAACTGCATTTCGAACTGCAGATTTTGAAGCAAGAGGGTTCTGAAATCAAGGTCATAATTGCAGCATAAAAAGAACACACCTTGAGCAGCAGCATTATAAGAGAAGAAAATGCCATTGATCAGTGGCCCATAAGCAATCTGTCCCATTGCTAGTTTCTTCAATGTAGTTATCAGATCACGCTTTGGTAATACTCGTGCAACAAAGTTAAACCAATAATGCTGTGACGGACCTAACATAAACAGCCCAAACCCAGTAATCCTCAGTGTCCTTATTGGATCCCAAGTATCGCCGGGGTCCATTGTAAATAGCTGATCAATTTCAAAATAAGTAATTATAACATTAATAATCAAAATGTTCGTTAGGAATAACTCTTACTCATATAACCAACAAAAATTGGCAAGCCATCAGTTACCAATGTATGACAGGATATGGTAAAGGTAATATTTTCAGACAATCTTGTAAGTTCTGCGCTGCAAGAAACGTCATTTATGTCCGACAAAACAAAATTAGTTCTACATCCTTCCAGATATTGACATATTTAGTTCTTGAGCTAAAATATAAAATTTAGCTATATCCATTTCAAACACCCATACCTACAGTCAATAGTTCTATCGCCACAATTGGTTCATATTCAATTGATCAAAATTAGGGATTTGATTCATTGATTGACTGAAGCCATACCTAACACCACCGCCTTGCCTTGTTTTGAGAACCTTGTTGGTCTGCGAGTGATTCTTGGATTTACAGTTTCCGACTCAGACTTAAGCAAGCCTAGTGATTGTATTCATATCATATAAACAAATTCCAAAAGCAAGAGTTTAACCCATCAAATGCAAAATGCTGCTTATCAACAAATCGTATTAAAAAATCCTCAATGAAAATTAAGTTTGAAAGATGCAACATAATCAAATCTACAGTAGCACGAAAAAATATCTAAACCAATCACACAGGTCCGAGTCATGCCAGATGGAAAAAGCACATAACAGCCAAAAACCAAAACACAATATAATCACACAACAATTTAAATTAATTACGTGAACTCGAATTACTAAAATCGAAGGTGAATTGCCTGTGAGGTTGTGTCAGCCGCCGCGTAAATAAGGCCGGAAGACAGACTCTTCGTCAAAATCGGACGCGACTCCAACTTGCCCAAATACCAGCTTAGCAACCCCATACTAGAATCCGAGAATTTGGATGAGCAAAACCGGCGGAATACCGAGAAGAAAGGGGAAATGAGATTCGGAGTCTCAGAAGCTGAGGGTTTTTTGGTGAAGTGATGGGGGCGTCGGAATGGAGCGTACGCTCTGCATTGTTGATTGTACGACGCAGCAAAACGGCGGCGGAGCGCAGTGCCAGTGAAATCGTTAGCGAAGTGAAATCTCATCGTTGCGGTTGGGTTTCCAGAGTTAATTTGTCGAATCCCTACTGTCTGGACGTTTATTTGCAGGTGCGGAGAAAGAGGAATGGTGGAAGAGTGAGAGTATCAGTCGAATAGGCTGCAGGAATTTAGCTTCGCGGTTGCAACTGAACAAAATATTTGGCGAAGATGACGTAATACATTTTGTATTTAAAATATTTTTCTAAAATATGCTGATTTATTAATAATAACATGATAAATGCTGTTCTACAAATCCATGGTGAGGAATAAGCATCTATTGTTAGCAGCGCTCACGATTAATTCTAATTAGCCTTACGTTACATTTATTATAATTTTAATAACTTATAAATTATTATTAATATTATTAATTTTATAAATTATATAAAAAATTAATTTATTAAATATTGTCTTTAATTTTGAATAAATGTATTAAAAAGACACACTAAGCTTTGATGTCATCATTTTATGTAGTTGACATCAAATGTTAAAATTGATTGATAATTTTTTTTTAACCTCCAAACTATCAACTTAAAAATATAATTTTTATATAAATAAGGATAAATATGTAATTTAATCGATACTACGCGTTTTTAGCATCTCTATAATTAAGGAAAAAGATTTTCTTCATGAATTAAATAACCTATAATTATAAAAGGTACTTATAATTTATTTTGGCATTATATGTATATGGTAACGTGATTTAATTGTATTATATTAAGAAATCAAATACAAGTATATGTCGATTTATATTGTTCATATCAATTCACGATATACACGGTATAAATACAATTTTTGGTAATGGAAGTCGAACAAGTTACAAAAGGTATTATTTCAACCTATAATGATATTATGATATCTTTACAATGAGATGATTACTATTATATAATGCTATATTATATATGAAGTTTAATAAATTATTGTCGCCGTTTTTTTATTTTATTAATTTAGACGGTAGTGATATAGCATAAATCACGAGATGCTTTTTTACGTTTTAGGTAATGATAATATAACAATGCGTGATGATGAAATATATATTGAGTTTGAAATTAAATTATTGTTTAATGATATTACATTGTACGCACGATGATATGTCATATTGTATTTAATGAACGAAAGAGATAATTTTTTTCATGAATTTATTTACATCTAAATCGTGCATATCATAAATAACCGAGATTTATGGAAAGGTAGTTATCATTTATTTTAAGGTATTTTGTTTCAACCCGATAATGATATTATGACAACATAACAATGAAATACTTATTGTTGTATAATGCTATAGTAAGTATGAAGTTGAATAAATTATTGTCGTTGTATTTTGTTATTAATTGAGACGTTAATGATATAACATAAATTACGCGATGCTAATTTACGATCTGGGTAATGATAATATATAGAGTTTAATAACGTTATGATAAATAATTAGTTATTTGAACATTGTGAATGAGATGTTTTAAATAAAATGATGATATATAGAATGCATTGTAATGCTGTAGTTAAGATTGTATTTGTCATTTAATAATAATGGTATTTTTTAATAAATTAATGTCATTGTATTAGGATTTGTGGAGTACAATGAAATATAATAACTTGTATGATGATATATATAACAATGCGCAATGATGACATTTGTATTGGTTCTTGACAGTGATTTATTATTTAATGATATTGTATTGCATGCAAAATGAAATATTACATTGTATATATTGCTCAAAGATTTTGCAATGGATGAGTAATGAATGTATGAAAGTAAAATCAAATGGTATAAAAATTGAATCTTTATATAGATTTGGTGATGGAAGATGGTGTAGATTACGTGATGTAATAAGGTGTAGATTTGACAATTCATTCGTGCCTAATTTTTGGGACAATACCATATTAATCTTCCGCCCAAAGTTTCGTCAAAGACAAAAATAGCCTTGTAATGATACTGACCTCATTCTGTAATGCTGCTACGGATGGTATAATCCGGACCGTCCATTGGTATAATCCAACGCTTGAGATTAGGTCTTAGAGGTGTTCTTAGCATAATGCACCTATATATATATTTGAAATATTGCAACATTTTATTAATATATTTTATTTTAATCTTAAATTTAATGAAATTCTAAAACCAAATAATGATATAAATTAATTACTTTTTTTCGTGAAATTCGTGTCCCATACACATACCTTTTGTAATTACTATTACCATCCCCGTATTAGTGTTATGCCAAATTTTCTTTTAATATAATCTCGAGGCATTATAATTTATAGCAATAAGTAGTGACTATATTTTTTCATCAATTTATTTGTATTTAAAAAGAAAATAATATAAATATTATTTAAAATAAATATTTGAATATCTCAAATACGTCTTTAGTAATTTTATATATTTTGTTCATCTTGAATTATTTATTATCAACACTATTGATTTTTTTATATGGGTTAAACAATAATCTTTTAAACTTTACTTCGATATCATAGTTTAGAATGACTAAATAATTATTTTTTAAATTGTAAGAATAATATGGATATAATATTTAAGATAGAATTTTTCCAACTCATTATACGTAAATAAAAAAATATGTTAATTGCCACTTTCAATGATAAACTGAAGAAATATAAAGAAAAAAAGTAAAAATACTTATGGGCTTATTTGATTTTTGGGGAAGACGTAACCCTTTCCTCTTCTAATTAGTAGGTAAATAAATTAAGGCAATTGGTTAAATCAGTTCAGCTTCAATGCCCGCAGAAGCATACGAGCTCGTAAATTCAGTGACAAAGTGAAAGAGGAGTCTTTTTCCGAATTTATACTTGATTTACTATCCATGTAGAATCCATTTTCGAAATCGGAAGCGTTTTGATTGAAAATCAAGTTTTCGTTTTTCCTCTTTTTTATTTATTTTTTTGGTTGTGTTTTTGTTTGGTCGAGCTTTCCCTCCGTACAAATTTCTTCCGGGTGAATCACCAAATTGCGGAATCAGACAAAGAATTGCTGCTGAGAACAACTCGGAATCAATTCTCATGGACCCTAACATCATGAAATTCCTCGAAGAAGACGAGGTTAGTTCCCCGCCACAATGATATACTCATACAGTCTTTACCAATTTATGCTCTCTGAATTTGGGCATGTTCTAGAATGGTTTTTTTAATCTTCTTTTGGCTCTTCTTTGTATTAACATTATTTTTTATTTATTGAGTTTTTGATGCTACAACATAATTGTTTGGCAGGATGAAACTATGCATTCGGGCGCAGACGTGGAGGCTTTCACAGCGGAATTGAACAGAGACATTGAAGGGAATACTTCGATGCAGGAGGATCCCTCTGATTCCAATGCCGGTAATTCTTCGTTTTAGTTGAGTAAATTGAGTTACTTTAATTATGTTGAACTTGTGAATTGATGCCAGTTTCGTTGTAGTTCTATTATGTCTTGCTAGCTTAGATATTTTATGAAGTTCATCCTTTTGTTGCTTAGACAAAGCATAATCGGGGCCGGGGTTTGATATTTTCGAGAAAAGAAAGGAAGAGCTGAACTTGTGCAAGTCCTCTATAGACTGCAATTTTATGGTTTAGATAGGTTTTGAAGAAATTGAAAAGCTAGGGTCTTTAGCATGGGACTGAAGAAAAAATAGTTTTAGGGTCTCTAGTTGAGATAAATTGTGATAAAGTGAGGTAAGCTTGTCCCAAAAGTCTATGTTATGCCATCAATATAATATTTAGTTGTACCATGAAATGCGTTGGAGTAAATTTTAGATGGCAAAGAAGGTATGAATATCATGAAAGTTGAGATGAATATGCAAACTGATTAAAATATTGTGTTCAAGGATCTGATCTGTGATAAATTTGTGATGAACCTTTTCTTTCGTTCCTTGTTGAGGCTTAGATTTATGTTCACCTCTGATATCTTATGATGTTGTTTCTTTTAGATTGAGTGGATTCACAAATTATTTTGGAGCATTTAACTAAAATGATTTTTCATGCATATATTTTGTCATTATGGTTTTGTAGTTGTTACATCATCCATCATCCTTTCTGAACAGAACAATGTGTTCTGTAACCTATACACCTTTCTCTTTACTTCTTTAATGAGTTAAATACTAAAACTATTCTGAATGAGCAGTTTATCACTCATTTCCAAATTTATCATGTGGTTACAACAAGTTTGTTTTTTATTACCCCCGCCTATATAAGGTTTTTGCAAGCTAGTTTTATCAATTTATAGCTAAGCATGAAGGATTATTGAGAATTATGACTGAAGACAAAGTGCCTGTAATTCCAGTCCAAAAATCTGTGGTATATGGCTGTTAGTTTTAGTTACTTATTTTACCATTTTCATTATTGACAACCTTCTAAGAAAATTTATGATTTTTCCTCTTCCATGCAATTCAACTATCCCAGCAGCCTTGTCTCAAGGAAGCAGTCATATGACAAGTCAGTTTCTTCCTCAGTGGCACACATCCGGTCATGATGGGATTAATAATTTCCAAAGTGGGCGAGATATTGCAACTATGGGAGAAAAAGACCAGCATTCTTCTGAACTGGAGCTGCAAAGACATGACTCAGACTCTCAGAACAGAAAAGAGGGCGATAGCACCTCCCATGAGCCTAATCCCAACCAGCAGGATGATCGGAACACCTTCCCCTTACCCCAACCAGTGGGCGGGCAATCATCCGGAGAACAACCCATCAATGCACAAGTTCAGGATCATGAAACAAAGCCAGATAAAGAATTGCAGATGAACAAATTACAAAATGTTAGCCATCATCCATCAATGGCAGTGGGATCAAATGACCCACAGCCCCTGTCGATGGAATTCAATGATAAACAGATGTTGCCAGCAGGTAAAGGAAATCCACAGACAAGTATGGGAATCAATAATGACCAAGTCATGCCTCCATTGAATCAGCAAACTACAGGAATGGCAAGTACTAGTCAACAGGCAATTACCTCAGGGATGAGTAATCCACAGACCATGACGAGCAGTAGTCAACAGTCTGTTACTGCGTTGAAATTGAACAAACAAGTTCCTTTTGGCATGTTGCTTCCTATCATACAACCCCAACTTGACAAGGACAGAGCTATGCAACTTCACACTCTTTACTTTAAATTAAAGGTAGTCTTATTGCTCATTACTAGTGAAGAATAGTTTATCCTTCCAGAATGACCAAATCGTATTTGTTTTATCCTGACAAAAATATATCCACTTCCAGAAAAATGAAATCTCTAAAGATGGATTTGTCCGGCATATGAGAAGTATTGTTGGAGACCAGATGTTAAAAATGGCTGTATACAAACTGCAGACTCAGGTATGTTATGAGCATCATGCCATTTAATGCATTTATGGTTGCTTTGAATCATTGAAATGTAGTCTGATCAACTGCAAAAATGAAAATCAGGCTAGGACCACACAATCTGCTCCCAATCAATTTCAACCACAGCCTCAGGCCTCTGGACAGCAAATGCCTTCAGGTGGTGCAAATCTCTCTCATAACCTAGTCAGTCAAAAAGTTTCTTCAGACACCACCTCTAATGCTAAATCTGCTGATCACTTGTTTGTAGCACAACTGTCAACAGATTTGAGCAACTCAATAAGCGACAATAATGCAGCAAAATCTCGTGAGGTGGAGAGGCAAGCAGATTCACATGGAGCACAAGTAGGCCAGATGTCAACTTCCATTTCAGGTTTAGGTCATGAGACGAAGCATCCTGCATTTCCAGCACAAGGGCTTAATAAACAGCCGCATATGCAATTCTCACAGACATCTTTTCCACCATATGGAAGTGCTGGGAGTGGTTACCCGCCTTTCCAGACAACTAATGCTGCATCTTCCGCACCTATCCGACCACAGCCTCATGATTCTCAGATGAGGCAGGCTCCATCTCATCCTAATATGGCTGTTAATCACTTGGGGCCAACATCCCGGCCCATGAATGTGACAAACATGTCTACATTTGATAGGCCTCATTCTCTTACCGATCCAAAGAAAATTCCAGCTGGAAGTTTGACTCACATGAATAGCAACCCAGCGCTGCAAAAAAATCAAGTCCAGTGGCCATCATCCACCAGCAAAGAACAGAAAAGTTCTATTTCGTCATCCATGACTCATGTAAAGCAGGAACCTTCAGATCAGTTAAATGAACAACAAAAATCCCAGTTGTCCGCCTCACATGGATTATCTTCTTTGACTCCTGCACCTAAATCGGGCAGTGCTGCTTCTGGGAATCTGAGTTTGAAGGATGAATCTTCTGATATACAATCATCAAGAACACTCACAGCACCCGCAACTCTGGTGCCATCAAGCTCAATTTCTTCTCCAAGTCCCAGCCTGATGGAGACCAACATTATGGTATTTGAGCTCTCTGGTTCTTCTGCTGTGTCTTCCTCATGCTTGGCTTCAGACTAGGCTAATGTGATTCCTATTTTGTGGACATGCCATGAATAAGACATCCATAAACTTATATTTGGGGGCTATGAGCTTCTGATGCACCCTCATCAAGCCATGATACGGATAAAAATATCTGCTGCTGATAAAAAATATCTGCTGCTTTTAGCTCTCTGGTAGCTTAGTAGATGTAAACATTGGCCTCTGGGTATTGATCTTAAGTATTTTGCTTTGGTAACTATCTATTTGGAGGAATAGTGGGAAAAAATGCTCTCATCTATAGTACCCCAAGAATTTTGTTAAATTCAGTTTGGTGCTGGTCTTTCATAGTAACTAGTGGTTTATCTAGTGAGTTTGAGGACATATAATAATTGACTTATCATACCTGGTTTTTGTGTATCATTTTTCTTTCTTTTCTTCTCTATATTCTGCTTTAGTGTTGTCTCTTGTCTGCTTTATTATCTATCTCAATCTGTCTGAAAAGATTAAAATGTAATTTCTTAGAGAGTTCCTTGTTTTGACTCCTCACTGAAGATTAGATGACCTCTTTAGAAAAATAGAATGTTAAGCTCTTTTAGGAGAAGAACTCTGTTGAGATCTTACTTGTATTTGCTACTTATACTGATTTAGTTTCTCATTTAGGAGAAGTCTATTGGGTTCTAGACTGCTCTCACTGCATCTCTTTGGTTTGTTTTTTTTTTTTTTTTGGGGGGGGGGGTGGGGTCATGTTTTTCTAGCAGAAGGCCTCCAGAATCAGTTTCCTTTTTCTCTTATTTTGTTTAGTAAACTCCTGTATTTAAAGCATTTCAGGCTTGTTATATGTTTGTTTTTTTCCTTAAGTTATTATATATTTCATCTTTTATATTGCTTCTTTCTCATCTTTTCAGTCAAGCTCTCGGATGCCTTCTCTTGCAACTCCTGTTGGTCTTGGAAATAATTCCAAGGCTCCCCCCAAAAAGCCTCTGGTTGGCCAGAAGAAGCCGATGGAAGCACCTGGCTCTTCACCTCCATCAAGGTGCAACTGAATTTCATGGATCTACAAAATTGTTGGTTATAATACTTGAACATATTGTTCTTGAGTTAATAATGAATTCTCATAAACATATTCCAACAGTAAGAAGCAAAAAGTGTCTGGATCCTTTGTTGATCAAAGCATTGAGCATCTCAATGATGTGACTGCAGTGAGCGGAGTCAATCTCAGGGTAAACCCTCCTTCAACCTCAACATCATACATGAAACATGATTATGTTTTTATTCGTCCCTCTCCTTGTTTTTGCTTGTAGTCCTTGGACATTAAGTTGATGGGTATCTAGAAATGAAATTTGGTAGGAATAGAATGAGTTTGGGGATGGAGTGATGAAGGAAAAAGAATGAAATAATTCCTATGGTTGGTATCTATAAAGAATGCAGTATGAATGAAATTACAATTTTTTTTTTTCTTTTGAGTTGAATGGATTGTAATTTCTTAATTGATTTAATTACCACAACTGATATTTAGTAATCAAAATGTGGATATTGAATAAAATACACTTTGCTACTTGCATGAAATAAAACACATAAACAGGAGGAGGAGGAACAACTATTTTCTGGATCCAAGGAAGACAGCCGGGTTTCAGAGGCATCTCGACGGGTTGTTCAAGAAGAAGAAGAGAAGTTGATATTGCAGAAGATCCCACTTCAGAAAATGATGGTGGAGATAAGTTAGTATTTTTTAACTGGCCATACTTTGTTTGTTTTCATGAGCTTCATTCTCATTTTTTGCATCATTAAGGTTAATTAATTTGTTATCTGCATGCTTCCTGACAGTGGCAAAATGTGGTTTAAAGAATATGAGTAATGACGTGGAGCGATGCTTGTCTTTGGTAAGATTGTGATAGCTGCAGTTGTGCTGTAAATGTGAATTTCCTATATTTTCTCTGGTACCATGTGGCACACTATACGTGATTTTGCTATGTCGAGATATATTTCCTAGGCAGTTCATAAAGCTTTCAAAGTGGTAAGCTAAGCTTCTATTTCCCATCTTTATCGTAAGAATTGTGAATAATTTTTCTCTGAAGTATGACAGAAATAGAGGAGTATTTTCTAATCTCTTCCATCATTTTCTATATGAAAATATTTCCTTGACAAGTTTTACACAAGCATCAGTTAACTATATAATTTATTTTTGTTGCATATATCCTTTTAGTGTGCGGAAGAGAGAATGCGTGGACTCATATCTAATGTAATCAGACTTTCAAAACAGGTTACTTTCCATGCTTCACTTTCTATAATGTGCCTTTTTTTTCTTCTTATAATATGTCTGGAGCAAAGGATGCATCTTCATAAAAAATACTCTATGTTTATCTGCCTGATTTCTTGTAAATTTTGCAGAGAGTTGATGTGGAGAAGCCAAGGCACAAGACTATTATCACCTCTGATGTTCGACAACAGATTATGGCCATAAATTCCAAAGCTCGTGAAGATTGGGAGAAAAAGCAGGCTGAAACTGAAAAGTCGCAGAAACTGAGTGAAGTAAATATCAAGTTTTGCCATTAGCAATTTATGTGATCTCTGCAGAAACTGTTTGAACTTAGTATCTTGATTTCGTTTATTTGCAGTCGGAAAGTAGTACAGGAGTTGATGGTGATAAGGATAAGGATGACAGTCGTGGAAAATCACTGAAGGTATTGATACTAAAATTCCTCCAATGCTGCATATGATGCGTAATAGCATTAATTGAATATTGAAGCCCTATCTTGTTATTCAGGTTAACAAAGAGGAAGATGATAAAATGCGTGCAACAGCTGCAAATGTTGCTGTTCGAGCTGCTACTGGAGTGGGTGATATCACATCAAGATGGCAATTAATGATTGAGGCCAAGCAGAAACAGGGAGGGTCTGACACATCATCTACTCCTCAGACTAACAAAGACGTGGGGCGAAAACCTTTAGCAACCTCTACAAGAAACACAAGGGATAATCAAGAAGCGGAAAAGCGGGATCCTTCTGTTGTGCTCACAACTCCTGGTAAGTTGGTAATATTGCTAGCAGAAGTAGTTAAAGCATAATTGCCCAAAGAATCCAAAAAAATTGTAAAATGTCTATAATCTCGCAGGACCTATAACGTTATACTGCAATAGGAATTATATGCTCCATAATGTAGTAGCTTACACTTCACACAAGCATTATCATTTTATTTTAATCTTGTTAAAATGAAGAGACAAGATTCACGTAGCATTCAGGAAACATCTTGTGCAACCTAGATATATTCTCGAACTGGTGTGATTAAGGAAACAGCATATTCCCTATTGCATTTGCTTAGGATCAGCAGCTACTGAAGCCTCTGCAAAGAAAGTTAGTTTTGTTACTTTAATATATGAATTTCGTGTTTCTAATTTTTCATTATTCAGTGCATATTTGTTGATCTTATTGTCACTGTCCATAAAAATTCAATGTATCAGATACCTGAGGCTGATTTTGTATTCAACTTATTAAATTTGATCCCCTACATTACTTGTCTTGTTGGAGATTTGCTGACTTGTTGTAGTGCATACAGCATCGATCAGAAAAGTGGCACGAAATCAAGTTGTTGTACCACGGGTGGCTCGGAGCGTTTCAGTGAAGGACGTCATTGCTGTACTAGAAAGAGAGCCTCAAATGGCAAAATCCACACTGCTCTACCGCTTATATCACAAGGTTAGCGCTGATGCTGTCAGCGAATAATCCAACGGGCTCGTTTAGTTGGCAAGAAACCGACATGAGTTTTGCCAATCAATTTGGGAATGTCACTTGCATAGAGAGATGGTGATGCTTCTTCCTCCATAGATTAGCAGTTCTTGTAGATCTTGTTTCCGATCAATTTGTCTGGATCCTTATATAGCTTAGAAAGAATAAATTAATAGGATTTTAGAGATTTGTTTTTGGGTCTTTTAACCATAAATTATGCTCACCTATTGTTATATTTGTGTACTGTGTTTCTATTTATATAATTGTTTCAGCCATTGTTAGTTTGAATGCATTAAATATTAATAAACAAAAAAAACCTTTACTATGAGGCTTTATTTAATTTGTTAAGTTCCTTTTTTTTGTGTTTTAACAATACAAGACTCGAGAGAAGGTTAACTTTTGGTTAAAGATTTGAAGATGAATTCTATCAATTTATGTTAATAATGATAATTGCTTCTCACGCCCCCATTCTCTCTCCCCTCCTCCTACTTCCACAGCTATAGGCCCTTTCCGCCAAAGCAGCCTAGCCCCGGTGAATGAGACTCAAATCTCAGCCTCTACCCAAGCTTCAAATTTAAGAATTTTAATTTCGTGATACATTTCTAATAGAGGCTATCGGACAAAACAAAAAAAAATAAAAATATGTCGTCTTTCTGTGCAGCAACATCTCTTGGTCTTGGCCACTACTGCGTCATCTTCCCCCACCGGTAATGCTCCTTTTCACTTTCTTAAAAAACTTTTTGTTGTCTTCTTCCCTGCTAATAAGAAATTGTTTTATTCTTAAAAAGAAAATTATTGATTATGCTTCACAACAAACAACTTTGGTAAGAAAAAAAAAAACAAAATCAATATTTTTTTCGTTTAGTGGTGTGCAGCACCGCCGTCTTCTTTCCTTCTTGCCAAAATCCAATAATTTTCATTGATCTCAACAATCTATTTCTCAAAACCGATTTTTTTTCTTCTTCATAACTGTGCATTGGAGGCAGCGGTGGAACTGAAACTTAGGTAATTTATTCTCTCCTAACTTGATTTTTGTAAATTGAAAAGATTTAGCTCCCTAACATTTGAGTTATGATTTATTACAATATATAATTCATTATTAAAATTTTTTGTATCAAGCAAACATTTAGATTAAACCAAAATTTTCCATATATATATAGTTGCATTCAAATACGAACTATATCTCAATGCATAACTAAGAACATTTTGTATTTATTGGATGGATATCTTTATCCAACCGCTATTGTGAAGACATGTGTCACATATTATTTATTTTTTATTTTCAAAAAGGGTATTTTAGATATGATGTTTTTCATAGCATAAGGTAAGTTACTAAATTTTAGGAGATATATGCTATTTTTTAAAAAACATGATTTTATCATGATTTTTTATTTATACATTTATTTTAATGATTTGTTCTTTTTCCATACAAATTTATATTTCCGTTTTGTAGTATGACAGAATAAGGAAAATTGTAGTTTACTTATACACTATGATGATTGTTATTCAATTGTG
>JAYDZE010581064.1:0-11144 GCA_034509125.1 Monilaria moniliformis | reverse complement strand
TAATAATAATAATAATAATAATAATAATAATAATAATAATAATAATAATAATAATAATAATAATAATAATAATAAGCGGTAATACATCCAAACAAGAACTACAGTTACTAAATTTATCATAAGAAAATGAGGAAATAAAAATGATGAAAATATTTTTATCATATTTTAGTGGTTCCCATAATTTTTATTTCGTATTCTTTAAAATGAAAAAACATAGAAAAAGAAGGAAAATATTATTACATTAATATCTCATAATAATATTATCATGAATTAAAGTGAAAAATGAGGGAAAAATGTTGTTCGAGAAAAAAATTCATCATGCTCGAGGAAAAATTTCCATTCTAAGGAATATGTAAAAAGAATGGAAAATGAGTGAATTTTTCCTTTCATAGAGAACACACCCTAAGTATTAATTTTGATCAAATTGAATATTGAAAGAGAAAAATGAATTACATTCAAACTAGTACGGATTTATTAGGTAGGCAAAGGATATTTTTCAGGCCAAAACCATATTTAGATTTAACCAATGTCTACTAAGTCGAGTATGTCACACTTAGTTTGCCACATGTAGTTTTACCTCTTCTATGTAGTTTGAGGTTATTGCACGCTAGTAAAGTTTACCAGTGCCCACCTCGAATAGCTGCAGCAAGTTTTTCTCGTCATTTAAAAAATACAAATAATCTTATGGGATTATTTGTTTCATGTAAAAAATAACATGCATTAACTATAAAAACAAACAACGTATGTACTAAATAAACTTGAAGGAAACACGATTTACTTCAATGACTGTACAATGTGTGTGGGTGTGATGTGTTGAATGGAGTCAACATCCAGGTGATTCAACAATATCTCTTAGCTGTTGGGGAAGTTGAAAGCTTCCTAGTCCAGTGTAATTTCCACCATGAAAAAAATTATTTTTTGAGTAATTAATATATATTTTTAAAAAGGGGGTTGGGGTGGGGGTGGGGTGGAGGGGGTATATATGTATGATGGTTTTGTGGGTCACTTTCATTTTTATTGCACCACTATAAGGTGGGGTTTAATCAATCATCTTCCCACTCTGTCCCACCTTCTCAACTTGATCTTGTGTATATATAGGCTATACATATAATATAGATTAATAGGATATGGCCCTTCACCAATTTCTTGATTTCTTCATTAATTTGATTTGATTTTATTAATTGGTAATGTATAATTGATACTCTCTCCGTCCGCCATAAAATGTCCCATTTGCCAAAAATGGAAGTCCATAATAAAATGTCTCATTTCACTTTTACTATTTTTGGTAAATGAGTCTCATACTCCACTAACTTATTACATTCACATTCTATTATAAAACTAATATATAAAAGTGAGACCTATATTCTACTAACTTTTTCCATCCACTTTCATTCATATTTATTAACAAAGTCAAACAATTTCTTAAAATCTGCGCCAGTCCAAATGGGACATTATATCATGGATGGAGGGAGTACTAGTTTATGTGGACAGGATCATTTTGAAAGGTAGGGTTTTGTGTTAGATGGAATTAATTTAGATTTTGTGTTTAATTTAATCGGCTAATTATTAGACTAATTGGCTGGAAAGAATAAGCAATCAGTAGCTTGATTACAGCGATAAGCAGAAGCGTGGGTTCTAAAGAATCATTTACTACATCTTTCATTAGTGGGATTTTATTAAAGTTAAAGTTATTAACACAGGATATATGAGATTCGGTTTGGTTTGATCTTGTTTAGGTTTTTAAATAATTTTTATTGTAATCAATAATGTGTAAAATATCCATTTGATTTGATTTTATGAAAATGCATAGCAAGTGAGGTGGTGGAATCAATATTTTCACTATATCATAATTACTAATTAGATTGTACATCCATAATTGAATTTTTTAAAAATTTTATATTTAAATCAATTTATAAATATTAATTAATTTAAAATAAATTAATATATTAAATATTTACTCTTCATTAATAATTTAAAAATTAATAATTTTTTCAAATTAGATATCTACATATTTAGGAAAAAATGAACTTTTCTATTAGATATGTACATATTTATTTCTAAATTAGTTTTGTGGCTCTGTTTGGAGGTATAATAGGGGCAATTGGTAAAAATAATAATATAATTAGTAATAAAATTAATTTAATTCAATTTAAAATTTAGAGGTATTACGTATATACAATTTATGTAGATTTATCATTTCTTTATTTTAATTAAGGTTTGAATTTCATAGGAAATGGTACGTAACTGTCTTGTGACAATTTCAGATAATTGGATTTCTTATGAAGAATAATTAATGATGTTAATTTAAAGTACAAAATACCGTATTAATCCATAATGATTATGTAATAAGTAATTACCTTATACAAGTTTTATTGAGAATTAGCAATAAATAATGAGAGTTAACCTAATACCGAAGCTTGCTAATTGCTATAACAAAAATTGTGTTTATTATGTAGCTCAAAAGAGGAAAAAAACACACACACACACACACACTTAGAAATACAATGTTAGTTTCTCGAGAAAAATTAGTTGCAATAATATTTGTATACCAGGCTCAATTTCGGAGCTCGGATCCTTAAAATTTTCAATTGTTCCCTAAATATGTTTGAATTCAAGTGTTTTTTTTTTCATTAATAGACAAAAGTATCACCTAGGACAATGATTTTTTTATTTAAGAGAATATTTTTTCATAAATATAATTCAGTGCAGTCTATTAGAGTCTGTTTGTTTGCCAAAAAAGTATATTAAAGAATATGATTATTGATAGATTACTTATGTTATATTTGGAAGTATTAAGAAAAAAACGATTAAGATTTTGAACTTATATTGGTTAATTAAATTTAATCAACTAAAAGATATAATAATTAAGTGTGATTTTTTAAATTCAATTATTAATTGAATAATAATAATAATAATAATAATAATAATAATAATAATAATAATAATAATAATAATAATAATAATAATAATAATAATTAGAGGCAATTTAGGATTCAGGGTTTAGAGGGGGAAAGATCAGTACTTCTCAGTTTTCATATATTGAATCACCATCGTCGACGGCGTCGCAGCCGACAACTCTCCGCCGCGCACCAGGGTACGTTTTCCCCCTTCCGTTCTGGTAAACATCGGTTTTCCGGCATTCTCCTGCCTTCTACTGTTCATGAATTTATGAAGTATGCCATTTTTTCAAAGATTTTGTAGCATTTGATTTTGTCTCCTACGCATCGATGCATAAGCCGAAATTACTCTCCAGAATCCAATTTTCTAGTTTCCGCAATTTCAATCACAATTTAGCCAGTGTTTCCGCATTTGACGGTTTTATTAATGCGCACACATCTCACCAACAAATCTTATCCAATCCCAAAGAATTAGCTAGTCTAGTATCGAAGTGCTCGAACCTGAAGCAACTACGCCAAGTTTTTGCCCAAATTATACAAATCCGTTTCCTAGAACTGTATCCAGCTTCTTTTCATTACAATAACATCAGTAGAACGTATCTCCGGCTTCAGTCGCCTAGAGAAGCATCGCGTGTTTATATTGCCATGCGTCGTGCTGGCGTTTCACCTGATGAGTTTACGCTTCCAATTGTGCTGAAAGCGGCAAGTCGAAATTTGGATTTTGTATTAGCGGGACAGCTTCATGGATTTTCCATTAAGTATGGAATGGAGAATGACATGTACTGTGTGAGTGGTTTGATTAGCTCGTATTCGAAAGGGGGAAAATTCGATATGGCTCATAAAGTGTTTTTGAGTAGTCCTGTAAGAAAGGTGGGACATTGGAATGCTATTATAGCAGGGCTGTCGCAGGGAGGGCGTGGCAGGGAAGCGCTGCATATGTTTGTAGAAATGATGAAAAGTGGGATTTGCCCCGATGATATGACTATGGTTTGTGTGACTTCGGCGTGTGGGAGTTTGGGTGACTTGAATTTGGCTCTTCAGTTGCACAAGTTTGTCTTTCAGGTGAAGAGATTGGAAAAACAGGATGTTCTCACGATGAATTCTGTGATTGATATGTATGGAAAGTGTGGTCGGATGGACTTGGCTTACAAGGTCTTTTGTGATATGGAGGAGAAGAATGTGTCTTCTTGGACTTCCATGATTGTTGGTTATGCTGCACACAGACATGTGGATGATGCGCTGAGGTGCTTCAGCTGTATGGTTGAAGCAGGCATCACGCCTAATCATGTCACTTTTGTTGGAGTGTTGACTGCGTGTGTCCATGGGGGGATGGTGCAAGAAGGGAAATATTATTTCAACATGATGAAAAATGGTTATGGAATTGAGCCAATGTTGCCCCATTATGGGTGCATGGTTGATTTGCTTGGTCGGGCAGGTATGCTGGATGAGGCCATCTTGATGGTGGAGGGGATGCCATTGAAACCTAATGCGGTCATATGGGGGTGCTTGATGGGTGCTTGTGAGAAGTATGGGAATGTGAAACTAGGGGAACGGGTTGCTAAGCACTTGATAGAGTTGGAACCAGGGAATTCCGGGGTATATGTGGTTTTGTCAAATATTTACGCCAACAGTGGTATGTGGAAAGAATTAGAGACAGTAAGAAATTTTTTAAGGGAAAGAAAGCTGGCTATAAATCCTTCTTATAGTTTGCTCGAGTGATAATCCATGTGGTTGGTGTTGTTTAACAGCAATTACAATGATTTTCTCTTTATGGAGTTTTTTATTGTTCGACAGAGGCATTGTGAATTTCTTTCAATCACATGATCCTGATAACAGTCCTGGGATCTAGGAGTCAGGGAAGAAATTTACAGTTTATTGGCACTCCTGTACGACCTTAAGGCTTTCTCATGTCATCACCACCCATTGAAACTATAGCTGATTTCAAAAGCTTACTTACAAGTTCTAAATTACTACTTAGGGGATTTGAAGCCTTAAACAGAGCTGCGGAATATAAGTTGTTGGATGAGTTTCAAAGGTGATAGGATTAGAATATGCTTCCTCCATTTTGACTGCTCTGGAATATTTCTATTCAGTTGAGTTTATGATGAAATCAAATCGTTAACTCCGTCTGGGATTTCTGGTTGCTTACCACTTCACGTTTACGTGGAGATAGAACTCTGGAAGTCCTTGCATATTGTAAATTCAAAGATTTGAACATTTCTTTTTCCAAATCAGAACTACCTGGGCTCAGTGTTGCCTGGATGCCTGATGATAGAAATGTGTAACGGTAGATGCTTTGATCTTTTATATACATATTCTGGAAAATACTTCTTGGGAGGGTACTTTTCGCCTTTCAGTGTTATGAATGAAAAAGTTTTTATAGTAATTATTGTTCAAACTTCATGAAAGGGAAGAATCTATACATTGATGGTGAGATAGCTGTTAGTTTCAAACCACTGACCGTTATTTCTAACTTTCTGGTGATGATGATGATGAGGAAGATGATACAAATTCACTGCCACATTATTCTGTTTGTAGAATTGGATAGCGTTTACAATGTTACAAGCTCATCTCATTCAGGTTTAAATCTTCATCAATATTTGGCTTTGTCTTTGCTCTCCTTGAGAGTTGAGATTGCTTTTGAAATGTAATGCACTACTTCAATTTCCAGAAATATTTATCTTCTTGTATAGAAGGTTAGCATCTTCTTTTTTTTTTCACGTGTCAGTCACATCATGCACATGAGCGTGGATTTGGGTTTAAGATATTCATTTTCTATTCCTTGTGGCATGAGGTGAAAAACAATGATGTGCTTTGGCAGGACGGGAGCCAATCGCTCGGATTGGACTCACGTCTGGTCTGCGCTGTGAATATTGTTGACGCTCACGATTTTTGGCCCGATGCATTTGTGTTGGAGAAGGGAACAGTGGATGACGACTCTCAAGTTCCCGGGCCCCAGAGATGGGGAATCATAAGAAGTGTAGATCCGAAGGAACGAACTGTGAAGGTGAAATGGTGCAAGTACTCTCCGGATTGGCTCGGCTCCGAGGAAGAACAAACAGAGGAGGTCGTGAGTGCTTATGAGTTGGTCGAACACCCCGACTACTGCTACAGCTTGGGCGAGGTAGTTTTTAGGGCTGAGAAGAGCATTCTCGATCTCTCAGACAGAGATTCTCCGGACCAGGCGGTCCCAAATATGCACACGGGAGAGAGAGCTGATTCGGGTGCCGTGGGAAACAGCGGAGATCAGACTGTATATCTCAACGAGACGTTCCTATCTCAGTTTGGGACTGTCGTTGGCCTCAAACACGAGGCTATACAAGTGCAATGGGGCACCAGTGTTGTAAGTAAGGTATCCTTTTTTGATTTCATGTTCGTAATTTATCGATTATTCCCATCTTGCTAGAACTTTTCCATTGTTCATTTCAAATTCCTTCTGCTGAATATTCGAAATTTGTTATAGGTCGCACCATATGAGATCTATGAAGTCGACAAATTTGAAGGCGCAGCTGCTTCTGTGCTTGGTGATGAAACTGCTCAAACTCTGACTGAGGAACTTCCGTTGAAGAACCAAAATTCGGGCCAGAAGTCAAAGGTGTGCCAAACTCTCCTTTGGTCTTATTCTGCTTTAACGGTTCCATTCTAGTGTCGACTAAACGAAAATTATGCAGGATGTATTTGGTCTCGACGATGACACTGCGAAAGACTACGGTTCACATTCCATTTCTCAAGTTGCGCTAGGGGTTCTGACACGTGTGACTTCAAGCCTATTTGGGACTCTGGGTACGTCTCTGTTTAGTGGATATAGATGCACATCAGAAGTCGGAGACGTTCCACACGACGAGGATGCACTCAAACCTTGCAGTTTGAACCTCGATGCTCAAATTCCAGCTGAGGATGATACCGAAACGCCTGAAAAGATGCCTTCGCTGCAGATCACACGAGCTAACAACGATACCACTTTGCCCTCTCGCAGCAAGCGTTTGGGGTCGTTCAGGCAGTTTGACATGGTTAATGATTGCTCAGACCACCACTTTGTCAACGAGTCCGGCATGGACCTGCAGTCTCCCCAGGTAATCATAAGAATCACTTTTTATGTAAACTACCAATTTGTTTTGTCCTTCACCGCCTCAGATTTTCAATATATTTAAGGTGAAACGAAGCTGGTTAATGAAGGTTCACCAAGAATGGAGCATTCTTGAGAAAGACATTCCTGGTAAGTATTTTACCATGTTGTGATCTATATCTCTAGTATTCGGTATCAGAATCACGTTAACAAGAGGTCATAATTGATTAATCATTGCAAAATGTGGTCATGCCTATAATTTCTATTCCTCTCATTGATGACTCGAGAAAAGCTAAAACCTTTAACACGAGCCATTCCATTTAATTTGTAATAGTAAAGGAGCAACAATGTTAGTTTTTTCGTATTTGACTAAACGAAGATTTGAAAAAATCTGAACAGAAACGATCTATGTGCGTGTCTATGAGGAACGAATGCAGTTGCTCCGAGCTGCAATTGTAGGCTCTGATGGGACCCCGTATCACGACGGATTGTTCTTCTTCGACATCTATCTTCCCCCGGAATATCCCAATGTGCCACCGGTATGTAGGGTTCTCCATTAGTTTTCTTTTAAACTAATCCGATGAAAGATTATGTGATGCTTATAAGCACGAGATTGTGCAGATGGTTTACTACAATTCTGGTGGACTTCGCATCAATCCCAACCTGTATGAATCGGGAAAGGTCTGCCTCAGCCTCCTGAATACATGGACGGGATCCGAGAGTGAAGTTTGGAATCCGGCATCCTCGACCATCCTTCGGCTCTTACTCTCCCTCCAGGCCCTCGTCCTCAATGCAAAGCCTTATTTCAACGAGGCTGGATACGACTCACAGGTGGGGAAAGCCGAGGGTGACAAGAACTCCTTCAGCTACAACGAGAACGCATTTCTCGTCAGCTGCAGGTCGATGATGTTCCTGCTACGCAGGCCTCCAAAGGTAAAGCCATTTAAAGGCGGCGTTGATATAAAACAAGTTTCATATAGCTACTTAGGGGTCGGATTTGTATCTCTCTCAAGTTTAACTCAGTTTTATCTGAAAAATGAACAGCATTTTGAAGTGCTCGTGGACGAGCACTTCAGAAGCCAGTGTAAGAACATCTTACTGGCCTGCAAGGCATACATGCGAGGGGCTCCAATAGGGAATCCATTCAACTGTGGAAAAGCTGAAGAGGAAGCTCAGAGAGGAATCTCAGAGAGGAAGCTCAACGGGCTTCAAGATGTTGCTCGCCAAGCTCTACTCCAGGCTTGTCGAGACCTTTTCCGACAAGGGAATCAACATCTCTGATTTCTTGGATCAGGTTCCATGATAATCTACCTATACCTTGAAATTATGCTATGTTTCTATTGTTGGTATTGGATTATGTGTGCTACGTATATGTATGTGGGGTGGGGTGGGGGAGGGGGTTGAATAAGTTCATTCTACATTATACAGACTACAGAAACTGAATCACAAGTTCCACTGGTTGTAATATAAAATAGGGCTTGCAATATACTACTACGTATTGCTCCATTGTGAAAGTTATGAAATTGAATGAATATTTAGCTAAAATGAGACTGACAAAAATATCTGAGAAAAATCCAAAGAAACTACTACATCTTCCTCTCCATGTTCTTAGAAACTGCAGAAAGCGCGATCATGAAATCGTCTCTAAGCTCGGAGGGCGAAGAGGTTCATGACGTTGTGGAGTGAGTAGAGAACAACGAGGAAATAGGCTATTGCGGCTATGAAGCCGGCAGCCATGGCTCCAGTGACATGATCGCAGAACTTAGGAACTTGTCCACAAATAGGCAGCCAACCTGCACGACTGTTGCCTTTCTTCCCCACTTGCCCTATTGCAATGCATGCCGATATGCTCGAATCGAGCATCAATGCGATGATCTGTTTGTTTTTTGGACAAAAGCGAGAAGTACATGTGAGAAATACTATGATCTGTTTTGGGAAAATACAGTTGTTTAACACTATTCATTAACTTGGTGACAATTTTTGCCCGAACTTGATTTACTGACGTTAAATCCGTTAGTAATTTCCAATATCAAAAAGTCCAGTTGGTGGTTAGACTAAACATGAAAAATTATCAAAATGATATTTTTTCAATTTTTAAAAAGATAAAAAAGTCAAACAAAACAACAATCATTTTGATGACATGAAATGTCATTCATGCGGGTGGAAACGTTGCACTTGAAATTCGGCTGTCAATTGGACTTTCTAACACTAAAGGCCTAATTGTGTGATGGTGTTCTTACCAGATCAAGAACCAAGATCATGTGCCCACATGAATTCTTGGATGGAAAAAACAGCAATATGAGTGTGTAGCCACTTGCAATAGCATTTACGAACACAAAGTATCTGCAGAAGATCACAAATTTTTTTATTTTTATTTTTTGCATTTTAAGATGAAATATAGATAGAGTGGGGAAGTGTTTACGAGACTATGTCCGATGAGTAGGGACTTACTTGAACGTCGGGATGTTTGAGTATTCGGCTTCGACCTTCATGCCAAAGACTTGAGCTGAGTCGTGGCTGGTGACCATGATCACTATTGCACAAACACTTGCTCCCAAGGCTATGAGCTTTAGTAGAAGCAAGGGAATTATCTTGGATAAACTCATGTTTCTTTTGTAAAATTTGATGGAGATTTTGATGGTTTGAGATGAAATTGGAAGTTTGATATAAATTTGTGAAAATTAAGGGAAATAAAAAGGAATTAAAGAATGACTGGGAAACACGGTTGTGTTAGGAAATGGTTGATGAGGTTTGTCTTTGGTTCCCACGTTCTTGGTAACCTAATGATATATGCTCCAAATATCTTTTTGCCATTTGTGACATTCACCAACTACCAATTCCTTTTCTTATTATTATAGATATTTTATTATTATTAGTAATATTATTATTATTATTATTATTATTTAAGTTCTATCTCGTAAAAAATCGATTTCGCTTAGTGAAAAATATCATGTAACGATCGGTAAATTACGTATAGTTCAATATGGATTCTTTATATATGACATAAAATAATATAATCAGTGGAAAAGAAAATTTATCGATAACAAAAGATATTTTTACTATGCAATCAACATTGACATAAAATTGCAGTAAAAAAAAATATGATGGCCTATATGGTAATATTTTTCTATTTTGTTGTGATTTATCTATCTTGATTATAATGGTTTTAATTTTGAGGGGTAATTTGTGATGCTATTGTGGCCACGTGAGGTTTATAGTTGAACTAACCAACCGGTTCAGTATGTACGGCTCCAAACAGCACTACTTACCTGCACAATATTTTCTTAATTAAATGCATTTTGTTATAAATTTGTAATTTGGCTTAAATCAATCTATTTTCGTAACATTTTTTTCCTTTAAAATAAAAGGATTCAAGATATAATTGGACTGATGACACGAGTTCAGTGTAGTAAATTCCCTTCTTAAAACAAATACAGTTATTTCATTATCATATTTTCGTTAAAAACAATTAAATGATTAATTAATACATTACTCTTCGAGCAATTTGAGATTCAAAAAGAAATCCAATTTGTATTTTGTGGATTGTGTAACGTGGCATTGTGCCATTTTAGGCCTAGTTTGGTACCCATGTTAAGCCCATGATATGATATAATATCCTGGCCCAACAGTGTTATTTGTGTGTTTGGTAGCTTGGTTAATTTTTATCTCGGCCCGATCCGCCCCTGATCTTGCCAAAACGACGCCGTTTTGGCATTGCTGCCCACTTACTGAATCGCACCACATTGGTGCGATAGTGCACTGTTTTCCTACGATATCCTATTCTACTCTCTCCCATTCTTCACCTCCTTCACCCCTCGTCTCTGAGCCACCGCGCAGTCATTGTCACCGTCACCGTCGCCAAGATCTATATTTTCTTCTCTCTCGCTAAAGCGCCGGCGGTTTGGGTTCAATTTGGGTTCGATTAGGGCGTGAGACGTGGTCTCGATTTGGATTCGATTTTTGGTGCTTTGATGACCGCTTGTTGGTGAAGCTTGGCTTCGATTTTTCAGCTGAGGGTCGGTCGTCGTCGCGTGGCGGGGCAAACCCAGACGGCAACATCGTTGCAACTGGGTTTGCAGCCAGCGGTGACTCCATCTCTAGATCTGATTTGCATTGGTCTGAGCCTTGTCGTTGATTTATGTTCGATTTCGATTTCTTGTTTTGTTCTTCATTTTGGGTTC
>JAYDZE010581053.1:0-11145 GCA_034509125.1 Monilaria moniliformis | reverse complement strand
TAACATGAATTTGGACGCGGGCTTGGCCGGGCCTCAGATAAAACACGGGCCTTCATGTTTGTTCTAACATAGTAACCTAACACTCAGTTAATTCTGGATTAATAAACATAACATGGGTTAACCCATGAACCAAACACCCCCTTAAATTACCACACCTACAGATTGATGTGACTGAAGCCAAAAATATGGTTAGATGACCCAATTAATAATTTTAAAAAAACAACAACAATTTTACCGCAAGTATAATCATTTTCTAACTATGTGACAACAATAAATTAAAATGATCTATTTATGTCTAAACCTCCACGACACGAGGCATTTTGTTATAAAAATGTTCCATCAAAGAAAAAATAAAAGAAACTTTAACAATTAAATATTCATATTTATTGGATTTCCCATTAGTCCAAATATTCATATAGATCTCGACTAACTATTCCGTAATAAAATGACTCATTTTATCATAAATGGACATTCACAATAAAATATTTTAATTTTATTTTTATTATTTTTGATAAATGAGTAATACACTTCACTAACTTTTTACATTCATATATTATTATAAAACCAATATATAAAAGTAAGATTTATATTTAACTAATATTTTCACTCATTTTTATTCATATTTCTCAACAAAGTCAAACAATTTCTTAAAACCTGCAATGAATCAAAACAAATCGATTTATCGCGTACGAATAGAGTATTTAATAGTAATCTCGAGCTTAAACGTGAACTATCAATTAATAAAAAGATATGCTTGTCAAATCAAATCAAATGATTAATTAGCAACAATGGGACCTTGTTTAAGAATTATTAAATTAGTTTTAATTAATTTATAGATCCCACTAAGGGCCCATTCCCCCACTCTTTCCCTCGCATCCCATCCTCGCCAACTTATATATATCTTCAATCCCGGCTTACCTTCCTTAATTACTCAATTCTCTCCCTAATCCACCGATAATGTCTACCCACGAGCTTCCGGCACGAGAAATCCCCGGCGAGCTCGGGCTCCCGTTTTTCGGGCCGATTGCGGATCGCCTAAGCTACTTCTACAGCCAAGGCGAGCTCAAATACTTCACAACCCGCATGGAGAAATACAAATCCACAGTCTTCCGATGCAACATGCCGCCCGGCCCGTTCATGGCCCGAGACCCCCGCGTCGTCTGCCTCCTCGACGCCGTCAGCTTCCAAACCCTGTTCGACACATCAAAAGTCGAAAAAAAGGACGTTCTTGACGGCACGTTCGTGCCGTCCACCGCCTTCACCGGCGGCTACCGCACCTGCGCCTATCTCGACCCTTCCGAGCCCAACCACGCAATCTTGAAAGGCTTCTACCTCTCTCTACTCGCGAAGAAGCACGATCAGTTCATCCCTTTGTTCCGGCAGGCCATGTCCGGGGTTTTTTCGGCCCTCGAAGATGAACTCGCTGCCAAAGGCAGCTCGTCCTTCAACGATCTAAACGATTTCATGGCGTTTGAATTCGTTTTCCGCTTGCTCTGCGGCGTGGGCCCGACTGAGACGAGTCTCGGGCCGGACGGCCCGAAATCGATGGACTTATGGCTCTTCGGCCAGCTTTCGCCATTGGTGACTTTAGGCATCAAATACGTCCCGGGCTTTCTAGAAGATTTCTTCCTCCATAATTTCCCGATCCCTTTCTTCCTAGTCAGATCTTACTACGACAAGATTTACTCCGCCTTCGAGAAGCACTTAGGGAAGCTTTTAGAAGAAGCGGAAGAACTCGGGCTGAAACGAGATGAAGCATGTCATAATCTCGTGTTCCTCGCCGGGTTCAACGCGTACGGCGGCATGAAAACCGTGTTCCCCGCGCTGATCAAATGGATCGCGGCGGGCGGCGGCGACCTCCACCGCCGCCTCGCGGCGGAGATCAGAGCGGTGGTGAAAGAAAAAGGGATCACTCCGGCGGCATTAAATGAGATGAGTTTAACAAAATCGGCAGTGTATGAAGTTCTACGAATCGAGCCCTCCGTACCATATCAATACGGGAAAGCTAAGCAGGATTTCAAAATTCAAAACCACGAAAATTCGTTTTTGATTAAAAAAGGGGAGATGCTGTTTGGGTATCAACCGATGGCGACCAAGGATCCGAGGATCTTCGAGAATCCCGATGATTACGTGGCGGATAGGTTTGTCGGAGAGGGGGAGAAGCTGTTGAAGTATGTGTACTGGTCGAATGGGAGGGAGACGGATGAGCCGACGGTGGAGAATAAGCAGTGCCCCGGGAAGGATTTGGTTGTGATGCTGTGCAGGTTGATGTTGGTGGAGCTTTTTTTAAGGTATGATACGTTTCAGGTGGAATCTGGGAAGATTCTCTTGGGCTCTTCAGTCACCTTCAAGTCCCTAACTAAATATGGTAATTGATCGTGATTATTGATTTTTTTAAATTTATTATTAAGTTTCGGTGGATTTGGAAATTTAATTAACCACCACTTCTGATTCAAATTCATGTTTTTAACTGTTTGTATGTTATGTGATTGGCGATTATAGTTGTCAAGTGATCAAGATTTTTCTTTCAGTGCTTTATATTGTTTGGATTAGTCTTATTATTTTGAAAAAGTAAAAAAATAAAATAAATAATCGATACTAATTTATATTTATTTATTGATTGGTAATCGAGTCTTTGAGAAAATTATAAAAATACAAACACAAACACAAACACAGACACAAATGCCCGCATTATATTTCTCTGATATGCCAGATATCACGTATGGAAACCTTGTCACGTCATTAATTTTTATATTTGATAAATATTTATTATAAAAATAAAAACCATTAATATATAATAATCTTTAATTAATATTTATCACTGAAATTGAAATTCAAAAAATTATACTACATTTTAGATATGAATTAAATATTGATCCTAATTAATAATCTTAGGATTATCCTAAAATTTTAAAAATCAAATTGAAAGAATATATTAAGAGCTAAATAAAAATGAAGGTGAGATATGAAACGAGAGAGGCCAAGAGAGGGAACATAGGATCCCATTATCAAATATCCACATATTTTTTAGATTGCTCTTTTTTCCAAGTATTTTAATTTATTGGAGCAGATCGTGGTAGACTTATTTTTCTTTTACTAATAATGACAGTCACTACTGACACGGCTTGGAGAAAAAAACAAACTTGGCCCATCTCCCATATAATTACAGAATGGGAAAATTGTGAAATCCTGTATTTTTTTTTTTACATTTATTTTTTTATAGCTTCATGTATGATAGGTGTCTAGCTATATAATTTTCTACTTTGTTAAAGAATTGAGCTATTTTGGCTCATAAACGAGCTCAAAATAAAATAAAATAAATTGTATTTTTATAATTTTGTTTAGTCATATCTCCTTCATTGAATATCGGATTTGGAGTGATTCTCATACCGTTGGAAGCCTCATTGAAAGGACAATAGCAGCAGATGGTAAAAATCCAATTTTCATTTTGTCAAAATATTGAGCTATTTCGACTCATAATCGTGCCCGAAACACGAAAATATTATTTTTCGAAAGATCCAAAATTTGGTGGGACCTTCATGATATTGTCCCCTTGGTACATGGATTTCGATGGCGAAATAATCAAGTGACTGAGACAAGTAACGAATGAAATATGACCAAAACATCTCAGTGTTGCTCGTAGACTGCCTGTGCGTTTTGAGTTTTTGATCTGATAATTTTAGATTTAGCATATTGAAATTGACCATAGTCGTAGCCCTAAGAGTAAGCTTTATAATGGTTTAAGAATTTTATGAATCGTTCTACTAACGAATGAGATATGATCCGAAAAATTGTCATGGACCGGGCCTGAAGGAATGTTATGAATCGTTCTACTAACGAATAAGATATGATCCAAAAAATTGTCATGTACCGGGCGTGGAGTGAATTCAAGCATGTGTAGATTGTATGTCTTAATTCACTTTTTATCATATTTTGGTCATATCTCCTTCATTACTTGTCTAATTCTGACGATTCCCATATCGTCGTAAAGCTTATTCAGATGCCAATACCATAGACTGTCAAAATCTAATTTTCATTTCGTTAAATATGAACTATTTCAACTCATAAAGGAGCTCAATATAAGAAAATTCTTGTATTTTTATAAATTTGTTTTTGAAAAACTATACATTTATAGTGGGTTTGGCGGCTGGAAAGACTCACGAAGATAATTCACCTTTTTTGGCAGACTAATTTGTTTTGTGTGGGAAAATTGGTCGTTTCCGACAGATACTAGATTGTTACAGAACTGAGACAAATGATGAAATTAATCCTATATTCCATGCAATGCATAGTGTGTAAAAGTATAGAGATAAAGTGTGCATGTGCAGAGTTATCAATTAATTAAGGGTTTAGTGCCCAATGCCGAGTTTGGTTTTGATGATTCTTTGCAGACAAAGAATTGCATTAATGCACACCTTTTTTCAAATTTTTTGAATTTGATTTTTGATTTCAGGAATGCATTGGTTTCAACAGGCTGAGCTGTTTAATGTAAACCAGGGTTTAGGGTTTAGGGTTTAGGGTAGTATAATTTATATAATCTCTCTATCTCTTTCTCTCTCATACACACCTGCATAAAGCAGTGCAATATTTCATCATAAACAAAAAGGGGCCGATCAAAGAGCGAATCTGCTTTTATTTGTGTCTACAAGTGCTAATTCTTGAAATGAAGATCTCATAATTCAACACCTCACTATAGTATCAGCAAGGTTTGACCTCCATACAAAAAGAAAAAATTAAGTAACACTAGAGCAGTGGCAGCACATTCGAGTTGCTGTACCAGTTAGTTATTTTAACTAAATCACTGATCCCAACATATTTTCTTCACATTATATATGTAATAGACTACTAGCACACCTTGAATGTTGCGATTGATTGCTGTTGCCGTCTGAGAAGAGCAGATTTTGAGTTTGCAATCTTAGTCAGATTTTTCAAGCGCGGGATTTTGGCTTTTGTTCGACGAAATGCTTCAAAGGGATGTTCTTATCGATTGCTGTTGCAATTTTAGGCAGCACAACTGTTGGGGAAGTTGTTGGCCGAGCATCTGTGCAAGCCCGATAAACGTACTTATCATTTATGGTTAATGCCTAATGGGTTATGCAAAGCCGGAGCTACTCTCGAGGCGCTTCAATGGCTCAGTCGAAATTGTTGAGTGCTGTGGTGAAGATGAAACAATACTATATTGCCCTTCGTCTGTTCGACGAAATGCTTCAGAGTGATGCTCCTGTAAATCACTGCACCTTGAATATTGCGATTGATCGTTGTTTCCATCTGAGAATAGCAGATTTCGGGTTTGCAATCTTAGGCAGTTTCTTCAAGCGCGGGATTGAGCCTACTGTGGTGGTCACATTTAACTACCTCGTCAGAGGGCTTTTGTTCGATGGAAGGAGCGTAGAGGCAGCAAAACTGTTGAAGAGGTTGTTGAGCGAGCAACTGTGCAGACCTGATGCAAGTACTTGTCTTGATACGATTAATAGGTTGTGCACTCACGACATGCTAAGGTTATTGGGAGAAGGAAGTCGTAAAGCTTTTTTTCATCCTTACAACCCAGTAGTAATTCATAGTCTATGCAAAGACGGAATGAATGCTTGACGAAGCTCTCCAACTGATCTCTGCTATGGTTGAAGCCGGCACTTCACCTGATACCGTGATATATATTTCAATGATTAAGGGGCTATGCAATTCGGGTAGATGGAATGAGGCTCTACACATGCTAAACAAAATGGTCTGTCCAGATACAGTGGAAGCAGCTGAGCAATCTATGAAGCAAATGATGAAGAAAAAGAATGTTAAGCCCGACATTGTCACTTACAATGCATTGATGAATGGGTACTGTATGCAAGGAAAAACGATCAAGTTTCGCATCTTTTTATATCGACATTCCCAAAGAAGGGTTAGAGCGCGATGTTTGTTCTTATCAGATAAATGCTCCAGGCCTTATTCCATGATGGAAAATGCGAAGAGGGCTTGAATCTCTTCAAGAGATGGAAGATCTATAATTGTCTCCTGCTGTAAATACTTACAATATACTGTTGGATGGTTTGTGCAACGCTCATCGTATTGGTGATGCATTGTCCGTGTTGCGCAAAATGGAAGTTAAAGGCATCATTCCTGACATAGTAATATATAATGTCCTCATTAAGGGATTATGCAATGCTGGTCTTATTGTTGACACATTTTCTGTGGTGCGCACCATGGAAGACCAAAGACATCGTTCCGACTGCCTATCATATACCGTCCTCATTAAGGGATTATGCAATGAGAAAAGGTTTCAACTTGCAAAGGATCTGATCAGTGCGCGTCCATCCCATGGTGTGCAGCCCAACATCGTAACATATACTACTCTGTGCACTCTGCAAAGAAGGGCATACAGAGGAGGCTAAGGATTTTTTCACGCAAATGGTAACAATGGTTGTTTGCCTGATACGGTGACGTACAATGTTCTTGTTTGAGGTCTTCTGAAAAGGAACAATATGCACGATTCGATTCCATTGTTGGAAGAGATGAATTCAAGGGGATTCACACCCAATGCCACCACTATTTCGATGATGGAAGGTTGGAGGTATTGTTCTTTTTTATAAGAAATAATCAACAAATTATTATAGTAAAGAGTAGATTGGTGTTCATACTAGGCATGTTCGATTTGATGATATTTATGATGAAGATTTACAGTATAATATAAGTATTTGGCGCCACTTTTGGATGTTCTGTTTCACAAGGTTGAAAAACTTGTGCCATGGAAAATCTTACCATTTTCCATGAATTCTGAGTAGCAAAATTTGATTACTTTTTAAATCTTGGTGATATTTGAAAATAAAAAATCATGCATACCAATATAATACAAAATCGGAGTTGATATAATTTCGAAACAATTTGTAATTTAATATACCTGTTCAAGTTGAATGGTTGTACAAAGAAACAAAGACAAATCTTAATAGTTGTTAAAGGAAAAATAAACTAAACTACAAACTTACCAAGTTCAATTGACCTGAGAAACATTCACACGAGCACCTCCGGCCACCGGCTCCGAGTCGGAGACGAGAATGGCGTGGGAGCGTAAAAAATCGACGGTGTTCTTGACCTTGAACAAGAAGAATGGGAAGAATCAAGGGGTCTGCACATTAGACTTATTTTCATCAGAAGACGGCCGGTTCTCAGAGTCAGACTGCCGGACCTCCTCGATCATCCTAACGACGTCGTGCATTGTGGGGCGCATGTCCGGCACCTTCGCAACGCAAGCCATGGCGATCTGCAGCATCTGCACCATCTCTTCCTCGATGTTCTGAAACCTCATGAGCTCGACGTCAAAGACCTCGGCCGTCCACTCCTCCCGGACGACCGACTGGACCCACCGAGGGAGATCGACAATGTCGTCCCGCGTGGAGGACTGGATCGGCTGCTTCCCTGTCAGCATCTCGAGTAGGATCACTCCAAAGCTGTACACATCCGATTTATGAGTGTGCTTCCGCGTCTCGATGATCTCCGGAGCCCGGTACCCTGCCTGCCGCAACGCAGTAGCTGGGTAGTTCATGAGAGGGGCAAGACCGAAATCGGACACACAACCATCACAATCATGGTTCAGGAGGACATTTGACGACTTGATGTTTCCATGAGTGAATTTCGCGCCACCAACGGCGTGCGCGTGCGCAATCCCTCGCGCGGCGCCGAGGGTTATCTTCACTCTTGAATCCCAATCCAGTGGAGCTCTCCCAGAAGCATTGTTTCCTGTTTCATATGAATAGCATAAGAAGACAATGAGAAAATGGTGTAACTAAGTTTACTTCACAACAACTATATGTATAAAAACTTCTCATTGTCAGAACTAGCGAGAACTCTTACACTTAACCTATAAAGTAACTGCACTGAATTCTACATTCAGCAAATATCACGAATTACCTAAACTGTATACATTTAGAGAGAGAGAGATTACCATGCAGTAGACTTGCCAAGCTACTATTAGGATAGTAATCATACACCAAGAGCTTCTCATCCTTGGAGTAATAGTAAGCGCGCAAAGGGACGATATTCGGGTGCTGTCCCACTCTCCCGACTACTTCCATTTGCTGTTCGAAGTCCTTCTTCCCCACGATGACCTCTTTGAGTCTCTTCACAACAACTGTAGTCGATTCCTCCAGGACTGCCCTGTATGCAGTCCCAAAGCTACCTTTTCCCAGCACTTCGGCCGAGGCCCTCAACAAATCCTCAAGATCAAAGTTATACGAGCACCCTTCAAAGAAAACTAGCTTGTTTTTCTCAGGTTCTTGAACCCCGCTGCCAAACTCTTCACTTGGTTTCTCGGGTCTCCCGACACCCGAAGACTTGATCTTGGGGGCAGCACCTTCTTCGTTCTGTTTCCTCTTACAGCAGCACAGGAATGAAATTAGAGCTGCGAGAAATAGCAGTACTGCACCTCCCACTGCAATAGCAATTATAGCTCCCAACGAGAGTTTCTTCGTGGGCACTTGTCTCCCCGTAGGCGGAGATGGAGCAGTGGTGCTGGGGGGAGGTGGAGAAATAGGGAAGCAAGGATTGAGAGGCGGTCCACATAGTGAGTTTCCGATGAATGAAGAATTCGGAAACGTATCCAAAGAAGACGGAATGCTGCCATTGAATTGGTTGTAGCTTAGGTTGAGACGCTTGAGATGTGGAAGGTCGAGATCAGGAATAGGTCCCGAGAGTGAATTGTTTTGGAGGCTCAATGCTGTAAGATGTGTCAGGTTCTGAAACGTTAGTGGAATGCTTCCGGTCAATGAATTGAACGACATATCCATAACCGCAAGCTGAGGAGGGAGCAAAGATGGGATTTCTCCGGAGAAGTTGTTGTTTTGGAGGAAGACGTAACGCAGAGAAGGGAGCGAAAGGACATCAGAAGGAAGGCTACCACTAAGGCGATTGGAACGAAAACTTAGAACCCTCAAGCCGTCCAATTTCCCGATAGTGTCTGAGGGAATCAGACCAGTAAGTCCGACACCTGGAAGGCGTAGACCAACCACACTATTTCCATCTGTGCTACAATTGACACCTGTCCACGACGTGCAGATAGGGGAACCAGCATTCCAGTTGAGCTTCTGGCCATGAGGTATGGCTGTCGAGAATGCCAAAAGGGCTCTACTGTCTGAGCTCAAGTCACCCCATGCCGGGGGCAAAAGAGCCACAATGATCAAGAGAGGGCATAGCATTACATGGGAAGAGCAGCGCTTCATTAGAAAATTCGCCCAAGCATTCAAACAGCCCGAGCAACGAAATTTTCCTGAAAGAAAGCAAAATCAGTTTATGAGTATCCATGTTAAGGTAAGTGAAGACGAAAGTAACAAAATCAGCAGTCAATCCAAGCTATAAATGTAAAGCAGCTCACGGAGGAATCAAGAAAGTAAAAGAGCACAAGACAAACCTTTCTGCACAAAAGGCAGTGCACTAGTATCGAAAAGCATTACATGGTTATCAGTTATAAACACGGAGGTCCAAGGAAATCCAGGTTGCCACAATGATAATCACATCTTTTCCACAAAAGCCAGCATCTCATATAATGCAGAACTTTCAAGTTTCAACTCGAGACATTATTACTTTATTGCAGCTGGCAAAAGGACAAGGCTGTCTTCGAGAGGCAAAACTCACAAGCACACATGAATGTTAACAAAGTAGAAAGTTTTGAATTCCTCATTGTGGTCAAAATGTTCTTAAAAAACATCCCTTTTAGCTACCTAAAAATCTCCAAAAAAGAAGACCATTCGGTGCTAGAATTCAAGGTATCCACCACGCTCCATGCATCAAAGGCAAAGCATGCTGTTGAAAACACATCTCGACAAAAGAAGAAGTTGTTGGAGAGCTGAAAAGGAAACGAGCGCCAAAAGAAAAGAAAAAAAGGCGTGGGGACGAAAAGGCAAAGGCAAGTGGTCTTTTTCCAACAATCTTGTAGCTGACTCAGTAATTTAACAAGCTTATTCAGTAAGAAAGTGGATTAGTAACTGCTGCTGCTACTAGTGCCCAAAAAGGGAAGAGAAAAGGAGGAAAAAGCAGACTTATTCATCAACTAAATTTTTACACGAAGAGTAAATCTCACAATCCTTAATCAAAGCACCATAACACAAAAAAGATACATATAGTTTCTGTAGAGATAAGAGATCTCTGGTGGCAAGTTTAAATCACACACACACACACACACAGCAGACCAAAAGGGAAAAGCATGAAGACAGAATCCTAGAGAACATTCTTGAAGGGAATCACAGAGTAAAAAAATAAAGAGAGGCTTTTTTTGGTTAATTGTAAAACAATGCAGTTCCAATTTATCTTCTTCACAATACAGTAGTTCTAAGATTGTGAATTGCATCAAATGCAGCAAAACAATTGGGGTGATTCAGTAATTATTTAAGCAAAATAGAACAAACATTGCAACCTCTGAAACATGTATAAATCTCTCTGACTCAGATCTGCCAGTAAACATCCTTGCCTAGAACTAATCAAATTGGCAAGAAACACACACACACAGAGTTTGGGAGAAGGTTTTTGCAAGATTACCTCGAAGCATGCCGACGCCCAGAAAATTCTAGAATCTTCAGCCAAGAATGTTGAAGAGGGGCGTTTTCTTTTGTTTTTTTATATCAAGAATGCTGAGCTTGGGAGTAAAAATCTGATCTTTTTCTTCCAAACGTCGAACTGAAGCTGAGGAATTCTGCAGAGAGAGAGAGAATTGGAGCTTACATGATAAGCCTGGCTGAAGAAGCAGCATTTGCAGCTGCATTTTAGTCAAGAATTCACACGATGAAATCTGGAATTCGAAGATCTGAGGAAGTAAATGTACCAAGAAATGATTTTTAGCAGAATTTGAGCTGTTTTTGTTGTTGTTGTTGTGTGTGGGTTCCTGATAGTGAGCTGGAAATGGAAAAGGAAAATCGAAGAGAGGGGGAGAGAGGGGTGTGTGAGTGTGAGGTGGGTAAGAGTCAGTGAGTGAAGTTGATTCACTCAACCACTGAGAGTGGGAGGGGAGGGAAGTGGGTGGAGGGTAGGATGGGTTTTAGTAAGTGTGTGAGAGAGAGAATTTTCAGATGAAAATTGAAAAAGCAAGTAGGAAAGCATAAGGGCAGCGTTAACGCTGCCCCATTTCCGCCGGAACTAGCGGCCGCCGGGGTGGGGCTGGGTTGGGGACGAAAA
>JAYDZE010581042.1:0-11145 GCA_034509125.1 Monilaria moniliformis | reverse complement strand
GGATGCTAAGTTTGAGTTCACTGAGAATGGAGATGCAGTTTTCTCAGGTATCATCAGTGTAGAATCAGATGAAAAATGACATACCTCTAGCATTTTTCGTTATTCCTTTTATGTGTTTCTTTACACCATTCCTCTTAATCAAAAAGGATATGTCTTCACTAGAGGAGGCTATGTTGATTTGACAACGAGACTCTCACTTCCTCTGGGGTGTACCCTTGACAGGTATAGAATCCCTACATAATCAGTTTGCCATGATATAGATCAAATGTTTCTCCTGATGAATTGGTATATGGTCATTGATTTCATGATTTATCAATCCTTACATGTTCCCCTTACCATATTTAGGTATGAGGGTCTCGTGTTCTCTGTTGGTGGGAATGGAAGATCGTATGTGGTAATTCTTGAAGCCGGTCCTTTGGCTGACACTTCACAGAGTACAATGTACTTTGCCAGGATTAGCACAAAAGTCGGCTTTTGCAGGGTGAGTTGAAGTGTGTGATGTTCCAAGAAGAATAGAGTATATCTTCGAACAACCACCCAGAATCTCACTCTTTCTGATTAGCTTTTGTTGTGTTATCATATGTTTGATTTTTTCTTTTTCTGGTTGTTTTTGCTTGCAGCAGATCTATGTATTGGTTATTTATACTTTTTTTCTCTTATATTTTCTACTCTGACCAGGTTAGGGTGCCATTTTCGTCGTTTAGACCTGTGAAGCCAGAAGATCCTCCACTGGATCCGTTCCTTGTACATACATTGACTATTCGTTTTGAGCCTAGGCGGCAGGTGTGCTTCAAATTATCGCATTTCTCTTTATTCTTCATTTTATAATCTCTTACTAGAATTTTCATTATCTCATAACTAGTCCCTGTGTTCTTAGGTTTTAGTTTTAGCTCATGCACGCACTGTAGGTTCTGATCGTAATGACAAGTTGGACTAGTTTAGTTAATGTCAATTTTATTGATTGCAGAGATCTGTTGAAGGACCTGTCGGAGGAAAACAAGACTTGAGAAGCTTCCAGTTGATTTTGGAGTATATTAAAGCTTTGCCTGTAAGTTCAGTTATAAGATTTTTAAAACTATCTACTAAATTAAGATATGCAAATCTGATTCACTTTATCAGTCTAATACTTGTATGATCAGACAGAAGGAAATAGCATAGAATGGTAGCGAGTAACAATCTATTGACTTCACACAGTTTGCATGATTTCATCCCTTGCTTTTTTTTCCTGAGTGCTATTCTGGTCTTTTTACTAACTGCACCTTAGTTTCGTAGAAGTGTGCTCGTCTCATATGCTGCCTTCTCTCTTTCGAACACAACGCTTTCTGAGTCTGAATGCAAAATTTAGTCGGAGTGTTTTATTTTACTTGATAGTTGATTTGTGATTCCTGCATCAGAAAGAGTATTGACTTTTTTCATTATTGATATTACCTTTGAGTTGGTCTACACAAGTGTGGCTATCTTCTTATTCTTTCATAAATGTTAGTCCCTCTCCTAAGCATTTGATTTCTAGAAATATTTAACAACTCTGAATAAGACATGTACATTCAGAAGTTTATTCCATTTAAACGAATATTAGACTAGTGGCACCTACATGATGAACTTCGACAAATTACCTCAAGTAGTTTTTCTTTTTTATAATACCCGACTGACAATGTCTATAAAGTGAGAAGGGTTCTCGGAGGTCTTATGGTAATAGGAAATGGTAACACTTGGAGGCCTCCACACAACTTTTATGTAGTAAAATTCTTCTACGTTGCATAAACGGAGGTGTACTTCTGCCTTTACGAGTTATTTTCTCTTTAGGTGGGAAAGTTGATCATTGAACGACTCTTGAACTTGTCACATCAAAGTAAGAATTGCAGAAAAATGAGTGCAAGTGGCAAAAGTTGTTTATCAGCAAATCTTTCATGTAGCCTCGTCTTACAACGTGTGCTGACCCCTTTATGCTCTCAGTTCCTAACTCATTGTCACTCTTGAACTGAATGATTTTTCTTCAAAAGATAATGTTAACTATATTTCTGTTTACTGTATTAGTTCCTGAATGTGTTCTGATTATTGCAGACTGGCCAAGAAACGGATTTTATCTTAGTTTCATGTACTGGATCAGGAATAGAGCCTACTAGAAGAGAGCAGGTTCTGAAGGCTAAGAAGGTTCTCCTCTATCACATCCATCCCTTGTTTTATTTAGGTTGGATTTTCTAGCCTCGTCATTCATCCCTTTATTTGGATATTTTGTAGGCCGGGGAAGATTCACTGAGACGATCAGGCCTTGGATACACAATTATTCGTCCTGGTCCCCTAGTGGTAAGTTTTTGTAATATCGACTACTTAATTTCACCTCTAGATAAAGAAGCTAATCTCTTTATTCCATTTGCCTGCTATGGCTAATTATGCTGCCAAAATTTGTATTTCCTACACTCTTTTGAATGAAAGAAACAACAGAAGGAAAAACTCGAGACTAGATTTTGCACTTCATAAAAAAAAATGTCTTTTTCAGGAAGAACCTGGTGGCCAACGAGCTCTGATCTTCGATCAAGGAAACCGAATATCTCAGGTTAGACGACTTTATTATTATAACACTCTGAGAGTACTATTTGGAATGCGACATACTTAGCATCTTCTGGCGTATATGTATGTAGGGAATAAGCTGTGCAGATGTTGCTGATATATGCGTAAAAGCATTGCATGACGCAACAGCAAGAAACAAGAGCTTTGACGTAAGAATCCTTTCCTTCTATGCATATACCGAGCTGGATCGAGTGGTGTAGCTTATTTATTATTTATCCTTCCTTTTAATTTATCAGGTGTGTTACGAGTATGTCGCGGAGCCTGGAAAGGAACTCTACGAGCTGGTAATGACCGACTTCACATACATATGATATTTGATATAAAATAAAAATCTTGTGTCAGATCATCTAATATATCAAGATTCATCAAATAGTACTCGTTTCTGGATCCAAACTCATATCTGATGCTATACTTGTTTTGTCGTAGGTTGCTCACTTGCCCGACAAGGCGAATAACTATCTATCGCCGGCCCTTTCGGCTCTTGAGAAGAATACTTGACATATATACATGCTCTTGGTGTGTCATTGCCAGTGTCCATTTTTTCTTTTGCTAATTTTTGTGTGATGTTCGAGGGTATATATTGTAATATAGGTATTGAGTGCATCCAGAATTCGACAATGTTACATCATTTCTCAAGCAATGTGTACAAAATCCACTTTGTTATGTACCTATATATGTGCATATTCACACGAGCGGGCCTTTCTGTGTATAATATAGTGATACAGATTTTTGTGGAAGAGCAGTGGACCGAGATTCTGTCGCCCGGACCCGGTCCAAATCCCATCCCAAGCCTGAACCCGCCCTGCCCGTCCGATCCAAACTTGGCCCAAACCTAATTTGAATTTGACTCAAATTCATATAACTCATATTATAAAAGTAACACTTGTAATGAATAAAATTGATTATTGTTATGAATAAAAATAATTATGTTAAACATGGTTGTTTTTATATTAAAATTATTGTATTAATGAATAAAATTTATTGTTTTAAAAAATTTAATAAAAGTATATATAGACCTGGTCTATCTCGTGGCCCGAGTCAGACCTATGCATATAGTGGGAGGAGCACACCCAAGTGCACCTCAAAAGCTATATATAGTTATAACTCCTCTTTGGATTGTTTGGCTGAACTTATGAGGTCCTTAAAATAGCTTAGAAGTGGTTCATGAACTTATAAGTTCTTGCGAAGTGTTTAGCAAGATAACTTTTAAACAGTTTATAAGCTGTAAAAATAAGTTTCAAGGGCTTATAAGCTCTCAAAAAATATTTTTATTAACACCAACTTATTCTTTTACAATATTATAAGCAACATTCAATTTACAAAAACAATCCTACTATAATTTGTTGTTGCCAACATATACCCTTCAATTTTCATATATCTTTAATTTTCTCCATCTAACTTCTAAACTCAACTATCTAAACACTTTATCAATATATAAGCTCTTGAAACCTTAAATTTTATAAACTCGTGAAATATTTTATAAGCTCTCTAAAATAAATTTAGTCAAACACCCCTATTGGACTTTCTTGATGGATTTTATATTAACTAGTTGAAAGTTATTTACACATACTTGAAGTAGGACGAAAACTTGGGCGACGATGTCTGCAAATAAAATTATATTATAAAATGTTTCTTAATTAGGATTTTCTAATAGACAATTATGATTTAGTAATTTAAGATTTACAAATTAGGATTTAGTTTTCTGGTCGCATGGTACGGCCGTCCACACTGAATATAAAACACAATTAAAAGCTATGTAATTTACAACATACATATAAAAAGGGAAATTAGGAAAAAAGGGCAAAAAGTGGCTAAAATAGAACACCGAAAATAAAAAGGGAAATTAGGAAAGAAGGAAAAAGGGAAAATAAAAATGTTTGGGGTGAGAGAGGCTCGAACTCTCGACCTCAGGATAACTCAGAAGCTATGAGACCTACGCGCTAGCCAACTGCGCCACCACCCCCATGTTGGTTATAGTTTTCGTTTTATTAATAGAACAGAAAACATTTACATTGTTTAGAAATACGAACCCCAAACTAGTTGGAAAATAAGAAATTGATTGAGACTATAAATATTTAAGTGGTAATTAATTTTAATTAGTATAGAAATAATATCGTTTAAAAGCTACGGATCATTATAATTAATCAAAAAAAGATACTGACCATATTGTTATGAAATCAGTTTAGCTATTCATTTTATTATCAATTAACGTAACTCTTTAGTGGTATGTTTTGAACAATGTATAAAAACATACATGCTATTTTGTATAATGATATCACTTATAAGAACACAGCTTTTATTTTGTCGAAATCCCGCCTGCATGCTTATTTTTTTTCCACTTTGTATAGTGGTAATGGTACCGCCTACGTGCAGTATAATAACTTAAGAAGCTATATATATATTATTTCACATGTAATTCTAAAAAAAAGTTAAAAATTGCCTCTAAATAGACGAAATTTACATCAATTTTAGTTCTTAACCAAAACTATTTTTGGCCAAAAAATACACAAACTTTCAATTTTTTGGAATTTGGCGTGAATTTAAGTTCAGGCCACAATTAATCCTACACAGAAGTCGGAATTCAATGATGTGGTGTTCCGTGTGTGAGTTGACAATCTACGTGCAAATTGAGTTATAGTGATGCCGTATTGAATTGAATTGTAACCTAAATGTTGAATTTTCATTCTTTCAAATTGATTTCTTCTCTCATTGATATGATGTTGTTTTTAACCCAGCTATCACATAAATTGTCAGCTCACATACGAAACGTCATGCCCATGTTTGTTATGCTTTTTTTCTATATTTTACATCAGAAAATGACTATTCATTAAGAATAAAATTTACTCCCTCTGTCCCTTAATAGTATAGTACAGTTACTACATTTGGTTTCCTGCAAAAGTATAACACTTTTCATTTTTTAATATGGCTCAACACTCAACTTTACATTTTAACTTTCCAAACACTTTCTATATTTATTAAAAAAAAAACCATATTTGTTCTATATTATCAGACCTCCCTTATCTATTTAAATTATATCTACCAACTATTTTCTTAAAATTCCTGAAAATCAAATACACTATATTATTATAGGATGGAGATAGTATCAATTAAGGTTAATTCGGATATTTTATTCATTAATATGTGTGCCAAGTGTATGAATATATGAAGAAGAAGAAGGAGTATTAATTATTTACTCATTAATATTGTGGCTCTTGACATTTTAGGTGTCAATTACTCTTATCAACTTGAAACATTGCGCTTGATTTTTTTATTATATGATGATATGTTTTCGATTTTAATAACCACACCATGACTTAGTACTTGGCCAAAATCGACTGACACAGCCACTTCCCCTAACTAATTTTCATTATTTAATTAAAATCGTTTTTTTTATCTCCAACTAGAGCTGACTATATATATAATTGGTAGGAAAGATATGTTGAATATATATGATCAATTGCAATGGAGATCTGCTGACTATGAAAACTTGGAATTGAATGCAAAATGGGATATTTATTTTATTTTCTAAATAGTGGAAAATGGTTAAGGGGGAGTGGTGCCATTAATCATTTCATTCATACTTAATCTAATTGTTAGTCGGCAAATTACATCACCAATTAGTTTTTAATTACCTTATCTCTTCCCCACTAATAATAAACTACAATATGCGCGTATCTCAATTAGAGTTGACTACACCGCCAACTGCGCAATATATGCAGCATAAATAATTAAATTATACGAAAAATCAAATAAAATATTCTCATTGAGATGCATTCTCTTGGACTAGGGTGGAAACATGCATTTTTATCGTTTTTTTACTCGTTTTACATGTTCTGTAGAGTAGATGATTTTCTCACGTAATGAAATTTGTTTTCGGGCATCGTTTTTTTTTTTTCTTTTCCAATTCATGATAATATTATAACGGATGTTGATGTGATAATATTTTCTCATGTTCTCTATCTCTTAGAAAAAACGAGTTAAAAAAATCACTAAAATGTGATAAAAGAAATTTCCATCTTTTGTGATTCTTGTTTATAATAAATTTACTACAAAATAGAACACACCTTTATAAGAATTATTTGTGAGTTATTTTGTAGGTTACCATAATTGACAAATGCATTATCATAATATATAAAATATATATGTGATTCCAAAATTCTCATATTCGAATCATACTGAGATTTCTATAAATCAGAATTTGTCGCACTTGATTTTTTAATTATGATTTATCCACCTTTTGTCCAGTTGCAAGTGATTCGTAGTGAACATGAGTAATTAGTCCATCGTGGTGTTTGTTAATGGTGGGCGTATCCTCTATTTATTAATTACTGGCTGACAACTTTGTAATATTATTTAACCTAGCCTGTGGGGTCAAGCGAAACAGCAGGAGATATAATGAAGATGGGATCTTCTGCCTTAAGATCGTGATCTACTTGCTTTCATATGATCTGAAACTATAGTAACATTTTTGCTATAAAATGAAACAACTGACCGACACAAAGGTATGATTCGAATTATCTATCCTATAAGTTTATGATTTGATCGTAAAAATGAACTTTATTATGATATGATATACCCTAATTATCATTATCACCAAAAATTGAAACCTACAAAAAATTATTCACTCAGTTCGCAATAAAATGTCTCATTTTGCTATAAATGAACATTCATAATAAAATGTCTCATTTCACTTTTATTGTTTTTAGTAAATGAGCTATATATTCCACTAACTTAATTAGTACACTCACATTCCATTATAAAACAAATATATAAAAGTGAGATTCACTAACTTTTTTCACCTATTTCTAATTTATATTTGTTAACGAAGTCAAACAATTTCTTAAAACTCGTACTAAGTCAAAACAGGTCGGTGTATTGCGGATGGAGGGAGTATATACTTTCGTAACCAATAAATTTGAAATAAAATAATAAAATTTTAATTTATATATCCTCTTAATTAATTATTACAAAATTAAATTAAAATAAAAAATTGCATTATAAAATTGAAGAATCATTGCATTATTAGATGACTAAGAAAAATATACGAAATCGATCATATATTACATAAATGGGACACAAATTAGATAGAAACCAAGCGAAAACCAACAAATACAAGTATGTGAATGAGATGGATTTGGTCTTTGACTAACCATCAGAAAATAATTCATCTTTGACATTTTTTGGTGGGTTGGTACACTTTTCTGGTAATGCCGAATTAGGAGAATTTGATGTTTCGAAAATAATTTCTACTCAAGTGAATATAAATTAGATAGTATAATAAGCGTGTAATAATTATTTTAATTTTTATATTGAATTAAATTATAATATATAGTTTTATCGACGTCAGATGTTTGCTGGTAATTACCGACGGAGTCGGATACGTCGGTAAATTTTAAATTAATTTTTTTAATTAAATAAATAAATTTTACAAACGGACATATTCGACGTCGTTTTTAGCGCGTACAATTCGCGCCAAAATTTATCGGAGATCTGCCGGAGATTTTTTATAGACCAATAAATCTATTGGTATTCTGTCAGAAATTAACAACAAATGATTATCCATTGGAGAATCCGTCGGTAATCTCCGTTTTTTCTTGGAGTGAATTGTACAAGAGATTAAAAAAAGAAGAAAGAAAAAAAAGAAGCCGATTTCCCATGTTCCATTCAACAATTTGCAATAAATTAATGTTGGACATAGGAAACCACAAACATAATCAGTCGAAATCCACATGCGATTACAATGATTTCAAGCAGAAAAGGTTTTTTTTTTTTTTAAATCTAGTTTTTGAGTAGAATCTGATTGATCAAGAAGTCCAAGTTGCGGTGGGAGGAGCCACCAGCCTCAGCGGCGGCGTGCGCCTTTTGTTTCCACTCGAACGCCTTCTTCCTCATCTCCTTCCCCTTCTCCCCCTCCATCAAAACCTTCACCAGCTCCGCCACTTTCTCTCTCTTCACCTCCCCCTCAATCTCCAACCCCACCTCCCAATCCGTGCACGCGTACCTACAATTGGTCTGCTGCTCCGCGAAGAACGGCCAGCAGATCATCGGCACCCCCTCCGACAGCCCTTCCAGAGTCGAGTTCCACCCACAGTGTGTCAGAAACCCCCCAACCGCCGGGTGCTGGAGCACCTGCTCCTGCGAGCACCACCCCACCATCTTCGCCCGCCCCGCCACATCCGCTAAGTACTCCTCCGGCAAAACCGCCTTCTCGCCGGAGACCAAATCCGGCCGGATGATCCACAAGAAGTATTGGTCGCTGTTCGCCAAACCCCACGCGAACTCCAGCAGCTGCTGCGGCGACAACACCGTGATGCTGCCGAAGTTCACGTAGAGCACCGAGTTCGGGGCCCGACCGTCCAGCCATGCAATCGACGCGTCGTCTTCTTTCCACAGGCTTGACCCGATGGCTCGGAGATCCGGGCTCTCCACCTCCTTCTCCAGCAGCTGCAGCGGCCCGATCGTCGCCACGTGCTTGAATTTCTCTCTGATAGCATCCATAACTTCACTCTCCAAATCGTCATACGTGTTCAGTACCACGGCCTGAGCCCTTGATGCGTTTTTGGTCTGCAAGATGTTGTAGTTTACCATGATGTCATCGGGATCGGTGGTCCGAACAAAGCTAGGGAAATCTCGTAGCCTTATATGCTTCATCCCTGGCACCCAGTCCAGCTCTTCTTCCAGAAAGCCATTACTCAGCTGGCTCTCATCTATTCCAGAAATAAAATCAAAATGATATATACAAATTTAGTAAAAAAAGACAAATTATATTTGAGACACTAAACATACCAGCAAGCGGGAACAGCCCACGCGCCACAAGCTCCGCGTAGTTACAGTAACCCATGAATCCACATGCGCTGGTCGTGAAGAAGACGACCTCGGGGATCCCGAGCCGGTCCGCAGCATCGAGGGTGAAGCTCATGGCGCCGTCGGAGACGATGCAGCTGACGTTGGGGCAGTCGGGGGATCCGTTTAGGTTGTTGATTAGGTCGAGGAACGGAGGCATGCCGTTCTTTCTCAGAGAGTCGCAGAGCTGCGGGATGTCCTGCGTGGCGTCCTTGTCCGAGGGCGGCAGGCCATCAGGAATGGTCCGGAACTGGAAGCCCTCGAGGCCTGCCACGGATTCGAGCCCACGGGCCCGAACAAGGCGGTTGTGGTTGAATTCGGTGTTGACGAAGGTGACGAAGAAGCCCCTTGAGTGCAGGAGTTTGGCTAATCTCAGAACAGGGGCGATGTGCCCCTGTGCTGGATATGGAATGCAGACAACATGAGGCTTCATTTAATTTAATTTCTTGTTAATTTTGAAGTGATGTATGCGTCGTGGATTAACGACTTGGTAGATATATATATATAGGGAGAGCTTTTGAAAATTGGAATCATGGAATTATTATAATCACCAAGTTGGATACTCACCAACCCCTCCATTTTACTTGTTTAATTTTAATACGATTAGCTGATAGCGTGTTGTCATTTAGGACTTGAAGCTTTAGACTTTTGCTTTGTTTGTTCAAAATTGTTTTCAGAAAGTATTATAGTATTATGTATATGCAGGCCACATTCCACTGTGGATATCTTTTTCTTTTTCTTTTTTATTCCGATTCTTGTGTTAAATGACTTTTAACATGATATGAGTGGGTAGTTGAGGAGGACATTTTTAGGGAATCTGTTTGGTGTGGCAGGTGAAGAACTAATTAATTCTCATTTTGAGCATTGGTGTGTAACGGAAGAACCATTTTTTTCACATTGGGTAAAGTTTATGAACTACAATAGTAAAAAGCAGATGATAAAACGTATTTTAGTTGGTAAGACGTTTTTTTCAATCAATAGATCACAATGTTTGAGTCACTACAAATACGGAATAAATATGGAGATAAATGAGAAACCATTATATATATATAGAGAGAGGTGTAATCAAATCTAAATCAATTTTATTGCATAACAGAGACTAAATAATCACCGAATGATTAATAGATTTAACGGCTAATAATATGACACGTGTATTGAATAAAGAATAGTATAGTAAATAGTCAAAATCACAGTAATGATGTAATCTCTATTTTATAGGGACATAATTTTAACCCTTCATTTTTTAATCTAATTGATTATACTTGATTTTAGTTATGCATTAAATATCTAATCTCATCCTAATATATATATATATATATATATAAACCGTTAGATTAAGTAATCCAATCACTACCAGCCTGCCACGTGTAATTGAAGAAATTAATTAAAAAAACGCAAAAGGACATTTACGTCAGCACAGTTATTGCGATAATATCAGTATAACGATATTTAAGGAAGCAAATCCCTTAATTTTAGCTACTAAACTGTTACAATCCTGCAGGATATGTTTTATTATGGTATGATTCTACTACATCTAATTTAGGAAATTAGTATCAACATAATTAAATACCTTCCACTAATAAAATAAAGATTCATAATCTTTCAATTATGTATCTACACGAAACGCATGTGTATATATTAACACGTAGTTTACTTTTACTGATACGTATCAACAGATAAACTGATTTGACACAGTCAATCTAATGATATATGCTGAGAATTTGTATTCGGAAC
>JAYDZE010581031.1:0-11147 GCA_034509125.1 Monilaria moniliformis | reverse complement strand
TTATTATTATTATTATTATTATTATTATTATTATTATTATTATTATTATTATTATTATTATTATTATTATTTCTTTATTTTATAGAGTTCTTCTAGTTTTATAGTCTATATCATTGAATCCATTTCTAATAGATTTAGTAAATTCGTGAGTTTTTTTGCTAATTATACTCCACATACATAGTAAAAAAATGATTCATTGATATGGTTTATAGAACCAAAAGAACAATTGTAGAATGACTTATCATACTCTACAATCTACATACATAGTAAAAAATGATTCATTGATATGGTTTATAGAATCAAAGAATTATTGTAGAATGACTTATCGAAACAAAAATAAAATAAAAAATAAAGATCTTTAAATATATCTTTTCAAAAAACCTACAAAAATCTAATATATATTTATCCTTTTCATACATCAAGCCCAGTGATAGAGTGGTTAATATCTGAAGCAAAGTCTTAGGTTCGAACGCATTATGATGTGGCCTTTAAAATTTTTGTTTATCTAATAAAAAATCAAATGATTTTATTATTTTTTCTTTTCATTCTTTTGGTAAAGAATGAATTCTTTTACGTATGTTGTGGATAGAGGAAATCCGACCTCATCGCTAGTTCTAATAGGTCAATTAAATTTCGAATCTCTTTATTAAAGTTGGAAGGTGTAGTTTTTGGATAAAGGCAACAAGAGTGCATGACACGACAAAATAATGTATATGAATTACATCATTAATATGATCAAATTATTGGATTTTGATAAAGTGTTATCTTTTTTATATGTTGCTTTCAAATTCTAGGCCCATACTTTAGGGATTAATGCTAGACTTTATATGCATATTAGTATAATGTTTAACCAAAGCAATTGAATATTCAACTCATTATCAAATAAATAAATATCAAAACTATTTTTTTTTTTTTAATTTGTATGAATTGGTCAATGAGTTGGATTGATAGATAAATGAACACATAAATCGCAACAATTCTATAGATACATACATAGTTACCATCATGCGTTCGCAATGCAACGTACATACTCCCTATTACTATTTCAAAAGCACCCCCCCCCCCCCAACCATGCAATAAACAAAATAGAAGCACCATAAAAGCAAACGATCCTAATAACTGAAAAATAAGTTCGAATATTTGACAAAAAAGAAAAGAAAAGAGAGGATGAAGTAAATTGACACCAAGAATTGAGGAAACATATTCATTTGATTGCATAAAATATGCTTCATGACCACATCTTGGATTTTCATCCAACCAAATTAACTGCCACCAAGATTCATCATAGCAAAAAATCGAAGATAATTAAGAGTTGATAAACTTATGAGAGTGTTGGTGTTTTAGAATGGTGTTGAGGATCTGGCCCTCCAGGCGCAACTCTGGTTGTCCCTGCATCCAATACTATCGTCATTCTTCGATAGTATTCCAACTCACGTCCCATGAGACGAGTCGGCTCTGCCTTACCGATCATAAATCTAGGGCCTATACGTGCACCTGAACTCATCGTAAACAACAATGGTAGCATAAACATAAACATCAACACAACTCTAACATTCACATGAGACATTTTGATTTGCTCGACAAATGTAATTTGTTATTCAACAATCAGAGTAAGGAAGAATTGTGAGGGATGTTAGGATAATTTTCATGGATTTAATAGACCCTTCTTTATATAGGGATCAAAAGAAAGATTAATACAATTTTTAAATACTGACATATTGGAATATCGTCTAGGCATGGTAGATCAAACAATAAAGATTGTTTTGTCTTCTTATAAATACATGGGAATTCATGTATTTGTAATCTATAATTTTTTATTTATTTCTCATTTTTGTTATTAATCTATAGCTATTTTAAATTGTAATATTGTTACAATTGAAGAGAAATATGTTGGTGCCTCAATCTTTTGTCTGACCAACTGTCAGTACGGCTGTTGGTTTTAGTTAATTATCTAGTCACTATTTTGTTCTTTAGTCCAAATTTTTAAAAATGGCATTTGGTAAAAAAAAACAAGGAAATGAAGCACAAACTGCATATGGGACAAACAACACTTTACTCCACCAATAAATCAATGTGCGGCCTAATTCATTAGCAAGAAATTAATTGTTTGGGAGATATATATGATAAATATAATGAAACCTAGGATATGATGATCAAGGTTCAAAATCACTTATGGCTTACTCTAATAAAATCGTCAAACTATTACTGTTTTATTCTAATAGATGTTCAAACTCTCCATCGTTAAAGTGAATTGAACGAGAATTGGCTATCGAAATCTCGAACTCGAAACTTAAAAAATTACAGCTTTCACCAAGAATATTCTCTACGTCCACCCTAAAAGCATTAAAGCAAATATATGAATGATAAGGTGTATCCAAATATATTATTGAGGTATTGCATCATCTCCAATTCTATTAATTGACCCTTCATCAAAAGCTTGTAAAGTTTTTATATGAGTGAATTTTTCTTTAGTATCTCAAAAGAAAGCAAAGATTATGGATTATGCGACGTGGTTTTTTTGTCTCTTTTCAATAGTTGGTAGTATGGCGCCATTTGTCGTTTCCGTTTTAACGCATATGAATTAGCATTTAATTACATGTGATCGTGACATCGTGTATGAAATAATATACATTACTGTAAGAATATTAAAAATTTATAAAAATCATGAAATAACTATTTGGGATAAATTAAATAATTGCATTGGTTTGGTTGTAGATGCACTAGTAACGGACTCACTCATGTACATGTATGATTTGCCGACTATTACGTAGAAATTTAGTTTTATAAAGTGAAATTTTACGTATTTTGGTTTCAAAAAATTATTTACATGAATATATGATTCGAACATTACTTCATTATTACCGTGCATTGTTAAAAAGTATTTTGTATATATATTGGAAATGTATTACAATATGAATAAACAAAAGAGTGGCGGAGTCAACACATAACACCTAGATATATATTTTAGGAGATAAAAAGAGAGAAATAAAAGTTGCATCGCTTTTGGCTCAACTATTTATTGATCATGGTGCGTAGATAGTGCTATTTAGTTATAGTATTTTAACTTAATTGTCTAATGGTGTAAAGTAAAGTGTAATATATAATTTCGAACATATTATATTTTAATTAGAAATGTTGTTCTATTATACTTTCCGTGAATCACATTCATTGTGATGACATGACTATCGGAACCGTGATGCATGCTATATAGAACAGTTTAATGATACTACTACTACTACTACTACTACTACTACTACTACTAATAATAATAATAATAATAATAATAATAATAATAATAATAATAATAATAATAATAATAATAATAATAATAGAGGTCATAAGATCTAAATGCATTTGTATGCACACAAAAATTATAAAGTACATCTGTCATTCATGAATTCAAACTTAAGTCATATTAACAAAAGATACAGTGACGTTAAACGCTGGAAAAAAGGCTGAAAATACACCATGCCCAGTTCGAACAGAACACGACCTCACCCCCATTGAAGGCAGCGGTGGCTGCAAACCCAGTTGCAAAGAAGTTGCCTTCTGGGTTTGCCAAGCCAAGCAACGACCACCCATCCGCTCGGTTGAACAAGAAATTGACCCCCACCATTTGATTTCTCCCAAAGATCATCACGGCCAAATTGAGCAAGAAATCGACCCCCACTAACACCAATCAATCGAAGCCACAAATCGAACAAGAAATCGAGGACGAGAAGCTGTGTTTGTCTGATGTAGAAGAGAGGCGACGGTGAGAAGAGAAAGAGAGATAAAATCTGCGGCAGTGCTCACAGAAAGATGGAGAGAGAATGAGAGAGAGAAAGACTGCGGTTGTTGTGTCAAGAGAGAGATAGAGGGTATGGGTGGAAAAGTATAAGTGTATCCGGAGCCTACTCAATTCACATACACTATCGCATCAATTTGGTGCGATAGAAAAACATAGCAGAACAATGAAAATTTACGGGCCTTATAATTAAACACGGGCCTTTAAGATATATATCTTAGATACCAAATAACTGTTTAGGCTAGATAAAATTCTTTATCATGGATTAATTTACATACCAAACGACCCCTAAAGATAGGATGTGATGGAGGATTGATGTGTCACATTTGTTGTTATAGAAAAGATTTATCAATTATTATATATAATTTTTAAATTGACAGATAAGAAAAAATTTCAAAGCACATCTGCCATCTGATCTTTATATTCCATATGTAGCTTGTAAGATCAGATCATCATCTCGAGTTCGAAAGACTATATCTGAATTTTGATATATGTCGCACTCGTAAACATTATTTCATCTAGAGTTTGAAATATTACATACGCGTTTTGAGCGTTGAATTTTTTAGCATCACCATATGTAAAATGTGCACGTGTGAGGGGCTGTGTTTTCTAATTTTGTTGGTTTCAGTATTGGAATAACATTCCTTTGCTAAATTTACACTTTTAATAGAAAAAATGAAAAATGATATTTTGTATTGGTGGAAGATAGAATAATTTTTTCTTTCTAATTTATCTAGTACTGCCCATGATTTACTAACATCTCAAATGTCAAGTGTAGTATCCAAAGTTTTTTTTAGTGCAGATGCACATGCAAGGACATTGACAGAAGAAGAACTCGATTGATTCACTCTTCTAGGCGTTGAACTTCCGAGCATCACCATCAAAACTTATCTACTAAGAAATCAATAAAATAAATAAATCAAACTTAAGTTAAGTTATCAATATTTTGACTTATAATTTAATTCATAATAAATAAAAAATATTTATTTAACCACAATTAGTTAGTTATTTCGCCAAATCAAATAAAAAAAATTACTTTAATTAAAAAAAGTATTATCTATAATCCCGTGATATTGATTTTCTAGTCGGTGGAGCCTGCTATAAATTTAACGTAGGACTAAAATATATGTAAGATTTTTATATAGATTTACCACTTGGTAGAGACAACTATAAATTTAATGTAATACTGAAGATTGAAGAATCACTTTATATAATATCAAATCTCAATCAAAGTAATTAATATCCGTAAACATGATATTAATCAATATTTTTCTCAAAATAATAAAAAGAAAATAAACTATCTGTTTTCTTTTCTTATTTATCCATTGAAGTTATGATCTGAAAAATCCATAAAAGATAGATATATAGTTTCTTAGCTATAGATTAATATGAGATATAAATAAAGTTAGTAATCAAATTGAATTCTTAAATATTTAATAATATATTATTCATTAGAGGTAGCTATAACATAATTATACTTAATTTTCTTGTTAAATAGACGAATAGAATACACCTTTTTGATAAATTTTCATTCAATAATTTTTATATAAATAACCGATGTGAGATTGATGATGATGGTAATAATGGTTTAGTATTGAAGATTTAATCTAATTTTCCTTTAAATAGTCTAGACAGCGACTAACAAAATTTATTAATTCATAGTTTTCGTGTTATTTGACAAACTTAATTATGGACTAAAGTAATATTAATAAAATGAAATTAAATTTTCAATGAAAATATAACTATTTATTTGGCCAAGTAAATAGTTAATTGGTCATATGATTCATATCAAATTGACATGGAAAAATATACGTAGAATGAGATATTACAGATAACTACTTATATACGAACCTTAAGTATGACAAAAAAGCAACGTGGAATATGACATGCGAGCAAAATAAGAATGAGGGAGGAAATAAGATTTGATACAAAAACTCCTCAAAAGAAAAAAAAAGTTGATATAAAAAGAAAATAGTTTATAGATTTAAATATTGCGAATGGGCCCAATGGGCTCCATCAGAAAACTTACAGAAGAAAGTCTGTAGGTCATTTTGAACAGGTTCATATCACCCACCTCAGCCCACAAATATGAAGCCTCAAGCTAAATAAGATAAATAATTATTTTATTCCATACTCTTATGTTTTATTTTTATTTTTTTCTTTCTAATTTTGTTTAGAAGGTCTTTTTTCTAATATATTTACGAACCCAAAGCAGTGACAAGCATAAATAGACCAGCCCACAGTTATTCGGCCCGTCCACTATATAACACATATCGTTACAGGCCCAAAAGTAATAGCGCCTGCCGTATTTTTTATTTTTTTTAAAATGAAATTTATTTATTTCTAATTTATTTTTGCTATGATATTTAGTTCAATCCTTTCTGGGTGAGTGTTTTGATCTATAATGGTGGATGGATGTTTTAGGTGCTTGTTCCTATAAATGAAATCAATATGGACTAATGCCGCTAATCCAACACATATTTTGAAATTCATAAAAATTTAATCTCGTTCATTGTTAATCTATATAAACATCTCTCGTTGCGTTGGGAGCTCATTAAATTGTCTCTGCATCATAGTCTATGCAATAATGATTAATGAGGATACAAGTGATGTACTGACGTCTCATATGGCACAAAGAGTAAATAAGTTGAAAGATCAAGGATTATATGTTGTGGAATAAACACTTAACGACTAGCTTAATTTTTTAATTTTTTTAATTCATTCACACTCATACCTCACTCTCACTCTATTTCTCACACCCATTCTATCTATCTTCTCTCTCAACTTCATCTTCTCCATCACACTCTTTCAATTTTCGAGAGTCAAAATGTCCGGCGACGACAACCAAAACCAATGGTGAGATTGGTTACTTTGTGAGAGCTACGGGGGAAACACGTCGGGCTCTGCTCAATCATTAGCTTACCCCATGACGATGCCCCAAGGGGCATATCCCTACGAGCTCCCCACCCAATAGTTGGACGATATTCAACTCTCCGACGAGCTGACGAGCCGCGAAATTCGAGCGACATACACCTCGGACGAAACGAAACGGATTTTTGAGGTCTATGTCGACACAAGCGAGGATCCTATCGTCGGAAACCAACAAAAATCCAAAGTATTTTGGGACAAAGTTGCCGCTGCATAAAACGAAATCGACCGGCATCTATCGTGGAGCATACACAAAAGAATATTCGAGCTCATTTTCATCGAGTTAGCCCGAAAATTTCCAAGTTCTGCGACATCTACAACAACTTGGAGAAGGATTGGCCAAACTGCGTAAACGAGATGAATATTCTTAAGTCTGCCATGCAAGTCTACCTAATCGACACCGGGAGGCCGTTCAAGTACGTCGCTACTTGGGAGAGGGTCCGGAACATCGACAAGTGGCCGGGTAGCATAGATTTGGTGACGTGCATGAAGCATACCTCTAGCGGTCACTACTCCACAAACGGTGACGAAGAATCCGGAGGCACAAGCGAGGGGGCGTCGGGTGGTCAAGTCGAGCCCGTCTGATCGGAACAAAGACGACAAAGAGAAGGGGAAAATCATCTGCCTCGAGTAGTGCTACACCTCAACTGGACCCAGAGGCGATGAAAGCGGCCAACAAAAATACTCTTGTACAACTTGTTGGTAAAAGCATATTCCAAAGACACTAGTTCTATGACACATGAATAATTGGAGGTGCACTGAAGATTGATCACCAATCTCCAAAATGATTTGGATATACTGTCGAATGATTAAATTTTTTAGGATTCTTAATTATGTAATCTTAGAAATTTCAATTATGTAATTTTCGATTTCCAATAATGTGTTCATAGAATTTTAAATTATGTAATATTATGTAATTTTAAATTATGTAATTTTAATTTATTTAATGAAATTTACCTATTTTATTCAGAAAATTATTTTAATTAGAATATATAACAAATATAAGAAACAAGGAATGAATTAAAAATTAAAAGATAGGCCATATGAATAGTGCAAGGAAATGAATGGTTAAGAGATAGAGATGCATGTATTGTTCTCTTAGTTAAAAGATGAGATAAAAAATGTTGTGGAATATATAAATAATTGATTAATATTGTAAGAAAAAAAATTAAAAAATAGAGTTATAAATGATCTTGTGTTTAGAGTTTGATTGTGGATCACCTTATCTTATAATCCAATTAGATAGCATAACAGCTAGTGGGTCAAGAATAATTTGGAAAATTCTTATCAATTAGTGGGAGAACAAAGGCACACATCACAGGATCTGGAAACAGCCAATCATGATTGGACATAGTCATTTTAAACCGTCAGCAGCATCGAATATTTTCAACTATGAGTTGGACATTAAATTAAAGGCGGTTCGGGTAAGCACTGACCTCATCTATTTTTTGCTCCAATGAAGATATTTTCTTTTACATTTTTCTAACAGATATTATCGTTAGGGATGTGAGCTGGGTTAATTGAGTCAATGTTGAACTAAATCAATCAGAAAATTTTCATTCCTTATTAGTTAGGTTGAATTTTATTTGAATTTAAAATATTTACGAAAAAATAGCTTATACAATTCTTTTAACAAAAACTAAATTGTACATTTTCTCCATCGAGAGTTTGAGTAAAATTATATTATCAAATTCAAAAGTAAAATAATGTAATTTAACAACGGATAGGGATTTGGTGAGAATTAAAAAGTTTATAAGAAATGAGAATGACGAACAAGTTTATAAAAACAACGAACAAGAGATAATAAATGAAAAAAAATATTATTTTTTTACTCTTAATGAAATTCAAATTCATGTGCTGCATTTATCTAGTATAGAGATGCATCAACTGTAGATCATTGTGATAAAAGAGTTGAAAATAATTCCAATTTTTCACTACAACCTTTTCTTATATAAATATGATTTCGATTGATCAGGTCAACTAACTCAATTTTGGGCCAATTATATTGGGCTCAAGCCTCAAACTATTCCGGATTTAAGTCAATTAAACTATTTTTATTATCAATTTTCGGTTCTAACCCTCTTTTTTCTGTTTATTGTGACCAACTTATCAGTTTCGGTTCTATTTAACATCCCTAATCATTACCCGTAAAGTGAAAATTTTATTTAAAAAAAAAGAAATAACTAGGGAAAATAAAATCAAATTGCACGTTAAGAAGGGTTGCACGAGCATGTTTAATTTGGACCTTAATCGATACAAATTGAGGCTATCAACCAAGTTGAACAACTTTTTATTAATTTTACAAGTTGGTGAGTCCATTTCATGTTATAATCGAAAGATATGTTTCTTAAATAACGTGATATTCTTAAATATATATGGGGTGTATTTCTAATTCATTATTGATCAAATAATTGAAATAAGACTATTGACCAAAACGGTCAAAGGAGCAAACTTGTAACAAATAAGGTTATTACAACACTATATTCCTATTGCTAATAATAGAAAATAATATATATTGAATATCAAATCAATGTGTATTTTATAATATATTACAAAACTATATTCCTATTACTAATTAAATTCATTATTTTCACGTGCGTCCTCATATACTAAAATTGAACAAATTTGTTAAGAGTCATTTTAAAAAAAAAAAATATACTTGTTTAAAATTCTTTTGTCACACTTCAACTTCTACTTTTCTTCTTTCGAATTGCATCTAAAACTTATATGCGATTAATTATTATTTCCTCGACCAACTTCTCGTAAAAGGTTATACATTCCAATATGTCAATAAATGTAAATTCATTTTGGTATCTCTACATACTAATTCGAGGAAGAAAGAGATTAGTTTGGTACATCATACAATAACAAGAACTAAAACCTTACTAATCATGAAACATGCACAAAAAAACTTTTCAGAAAATTTAAAACAAACAATTTCTAAAATTAGTTCAAATAATTGAAGAAAACTTAATTAGAAAAAGAATTAATTAAACTTTATGAACCGTTTAGGGCGAGCTGCAAAAATAGTATAACATTTAAAATATTGCAAAAATAATATGACATTTAGGCGCGAGATGTAAATATGGCCAGACCCTACCTCAGACTAAAATTCTGATATGGAAAGTTCGAATGCAAAGCAAATGTTATGATTTATTTGTAAATTAATTATGTGATAAATTATTTTTAATTTGAACATCAAAACAATATTATTTTGGAGTTTGAAAAATCTAAAAAATACATCGCTTTGATGTTTAAGTGGAAAGTATATCTTCAGATTAAAATATGCAACGTCGCATTCAGAATTTCCACGTCGAAATTTTCAAACCAAAAACATCGGTCTGAGCCATATTTGCAACTTGTATAAATTTTTTTTGTCTATTTTGCAATATTTCAAATATCAAATTTATAATCTATACCATTAAAAAATGAAACATCCATTTCATAACTTTATATTTTCAAAAAAGAGAAGATATTATGCATAAGACGATATTCTCCATATCTTCCTAACGGCCGACCAAGAGTGTTGACACTAGACCAAACTCTTACCGGCCTCTCTCTCTCTCTCTTTGTGATACTGAGTGATTGAGTTGAATTAAGGAGAAAGCCAGAGAGGCAAGGGGATGTATGCGTTGGAATGCATGATGTATGAGTATGAGTTGATGTCATTATCCCACAAATGACAAGGAGAGAAAAGGAGGGGCCAATGCCAATGCCATCACACTCACTCATACACACATGCATGAAGATGACTACTCACAAGCATGCTCTTCCAAAACAAGCACCCATCAAATTCCAAAAAAGCTTACTTCCATTATTGCATGCCTACATGCTTTCACATGAACCCTTTTCCTATATCTCTCCTCTGTACCTACTCCAAAGCCATACTTGTAACCAATAAATTGAGTCACTTCGGATATACGTGTGCCGATCGTAATTCAAAAAAAAAAAAAAATCTATTGAAAATAGCACAATGTTTATCTTAAATTTTAATAATCATAAATTTTGAAAATTTTGAAATGAAATATATTATATTATTCAAAATAAAACTATTATTTTATTTTATTCATAAAGCACAGTTTAAATTACAGAATCGAGACATTGTGACCATACGTAAGAAATTAAACGTGTCAAAATTATACGTGATGTTGTATCCAAACAGAATTTTTAGAAATATGGCAAGTGTTGTATGGAGGTCTTTTGAGGCAACACCAATCAAAATTTGGGTAATCATAGAGATGGGGATTTCTTTCTCCTACGTTACTATCAATTCATAAATGCTTGATTATGTGATTTAATGGTGATCTGTTTTGAGTGACAATCGTGATCTTTCATGAATAGCCTTTTATGTATGACACACACACACACACTATTATATATATATATATATATATATATATATATATATATATATATATTTTATTTTATCAAC
>JAYDZE010581020.1:0-11148 GCA_034509125.1 Monilaria moniliformis | reverse complement strand
GGCTTGGCTTTGGCATCGCCGGTTAGGTCACCCCTCTATGGGATATTTAAAAGTTTTGTTCCCTAAGTTAGTTGGATCTGAACCTTTACATTGTGATACTTGTTTTTTGGCTAAGAGCCATAGACATTCTTTTCCGCTTAATAATACTCGTGAAAAATCCCCTTTTACTCTAATACACTCTGATGTATGGGGTCCTGCACCTGTTATTGGTGGTCATGATTTTAAGTATTTTTTACTTTTTGTTGATGACTGCACCTGTATGACTTGGGTCTATTTTCTAAAACACAAATCTCAAGTGTTTGAGCATTTCTCTCATTTTTATACCCTTGTCCAAACACAATATAGATAGACCATTCGAATTCTTCGATCCGATAACGGGGGGGAGTATGTAAATTCTCAAATCCACCGTTTTTTTCTGACAAGGGCCTTGTTCACCAAACTACCTGTCCCCATACCCCTGAACAAAACGGTGTCGCTGAGAGGAAAAATCAGATTCTCCTTGAGATGACTAGGGCTTTACTCATCGAATCTCATGTCCCTAAACATTTTTGGCCTGAAGCATTAGCAACCTCGATCTATCTCCTCAATCGCCTCCCGACCAAAATTTTACACATCAAAACTCCTCTCCAAATGTTATCTCAATCCACCCGCATCCCTCCTCCGCTCACTCTCCAACCTCGTGTTTTCGAGTGTTCTGTTTTTGTCCATATACCTAAAACAGAGCGCACTAAATTTTCCCCATGCGCTGTTAAGTGCGTGTTTGTTGGCTATGGCAAACATCAGAAGGGTTATCGTTGTTATGATCCTAAATCTCGTCGCATGTTTGTTACCATGAACTGTGACTTCCTTGAGGGTGAATACTTTTATTATCACCTTAGCAGTCAGGGGGAGACCAATAGTGACTCGCTAAGCTGGTTACCCACTATACCCTTGTCAACGCAAAGTCCTGATCCGGTTGTGAGTCCAACAGAAGAAGTTAGCAACACCACTGGGCCAGTCTTGGATACTTTTGAGCAACCCACTGAGGTCGATGCTCGTTCCCATTCCCCGTCTGCGATACCCGAGGTACAAACTGATTCCCTTAGCGATAACATGACTGTACTTGAGACTAATGATGACATGATTAGTGACGGGAATGCCGAAAGTAGTGGAGGATCGGGAAGTGAAGCTAGGATAGAGGTGGGGATAGATGGCGACACCGGGCAGTATGCACTACCACACCGAAGTACCAGAGGTGTTCCACCTAAGCGATATTCGCCAGAGTGGAAGGGTAGACAGACAAGATACTCCACAGTAAATTATACTAGGAGTCATTTAACAGAAATGGCTCGTGGATTTGAGGCAGCACTATATGAAGAAGAAGAAATTCCCCGCTCAGCAGAAGAAGCCATGAAACTCAAACAGTGGAAGGAAGCGATGGAAAAGGAAATGAGTGCTCTAATAAAAAATAACACTTGGGAGGAATGTAGTCTACCTGCAGGAAAAAGACCAGTAGGATGTCGATGGGTATTTACTATTAAGCGACGACCAGATGGGACGATCGAGAGGTATAAAGCGAGATTAGTCGCTAAAGGCTATACTCAGACTAATGGGGTGGATTATGCTGAAACTTTTTCACCTGTTGCCAAAATGAACCCGGTCAGGGTACTCCTCTCAGTTGCAGCTAATAAGGATTGACCATTACATCAGTTTGACGTGAAAAATGCCTTCTTACACGGTGAACTCAAAGAAGAAGAAGAAGTTTATATGGAGACGCCACCTGGCTTCTCTCAACAATTTGGAAGCAACAAAGTCTGCCGCTTGAGAAAGACTCTTTATGGACTGAAGCAATCACCCAGAGTGTGGTTTGGAAGATTTCGACAGGCTATGTTGAGATACGGATATAAACAGAGTAACTCAGATCATACTCTATTTCTTAAAAGGAGGGATGGTCTAGTGACATGTCTTATCATTTATGTAGACGAAATGATAATCATGGGTGATGATGCTGAAGAAATCAGAAGTCTTAGGGAAAATTTATTCCAATAGTTCGAGATGAAAGACCTTGGTACCTTGACGTACTTCTTAGGGATTGAAGTGTTGAGATCAAAGAAGGGTATTTTTCTCCGGCAAAGGAAGTACGTTCTTGATCTCTTGCCAGAGACAGGTCTCTTGGACTATAAACCTGCCGACACACCAATACAGCCAGGTCATGGGTTGAAGATTACTGTCGAAGGCAAGCCAAAAAACCAAGAGCGGTATCAATGTCTGGTAGGGAAGCTAATTTACCTCTCTCATACCAGACCAGACATCGACTATGCTGTTGGACTAGTTAGTCAGTTTATGCATCAACCACAAGAAGACCATATGGATGCAGCTTTAAGAATTGTCAGATATTTGAAGGGCACAGCCGGGTATGGAGTGATGCTCAAGAAAGGACAAGATCTGGAAGTTCATGGTTACACAGATGCCGATTGGGGAAGTAATCCAGTAGATAAGAGATCTACTGCAGGGTACTTCATCTTTGTTGGAGGAAACTTGGTCAGTTGGAGAAGCAAAAAGCAGAAAGTAGTAGCCTTGTCTAGTACAGAGGCCGAGTTCCGTGGAGTTAAAAATGGTTTGACAGAAATCTTGTCGCTGCGGAGGTTGTTAGCTGAAATAGGCTTCCCTCCAATGCAAAGAAGCTGGTTATTCTGTGATAATAAAGCAGCAATCTGTATTGCAGAAAACTCAGTTCAGCATGATAGAACAAAGCATGTGGAGATAGATCGTCACTTCATCAAAGAAAAGATTGAGGGAGGTCTGATTGAGTTGCCGTTCATTAGATCTGAAGAACAGTTGGCAGACATCCTAACAAAAGCAGTGAATTCAAGAAGTTTTAATGAAGTTCTCGGCAAGTTGAGTATCGGAGATGCCGTTTCTCAACTTGAGGGGGAGTGTCAAATAAGGAAATAAATCCCTTGATCATAGATAAAATCAAACTCTAGAATACGTTGATTGTAGTACCATAATTAAGTTCTTTCCATAATTCTGTAAAATCTCTCTATAAGAGAATGTAATTGAAAAACATACAATATATCAATACAATCATCTTCTAATGAATCCTCTCTCCTACTACTCGAAAACCATGTTCTAAGATTATGCCACTACACGATATCACTATCTCAAAGTGTTAAATCAAAACCATGAGTTTATTAATAATTTATTAGCACAGTCAAATCCATCTAAATTCAAACAAAGTTAATAGATGAGAAATATAAATATATATGTACACATCAAATTATGTTACATCATGAACGATAAACACACCAGCACCAATTAGTCAGAAGAAGAGACGTGCGCGGTGCGCTCTGGCTCGTGAATCTCATCTCTCTCTCTCTCTCTCTCACACACACACACACACTGACACACACATCTACACAAGTCAAGTCGTCCATCTCCTAATCCGCCCAGAATATTTTGTTAGACTGATTAGTTTATCTATCTCCATTCACATTCAAGATAGGCAACTTATCTTCTTCACGTTTGACTAATAAATACATTTTTATATACTTGATGCGTAATCATGTTTCATTTTGGTTGATTGGCTAAGTTCTTTTGTTATGAATTAGAACTAACCACTGTACCCATCACTGAATACTATTTGTAAAAATATAAGTATATATATATACTTATACTTATTGCAGAAATTATTTCATGTGCAATCAAATTATTTGATGGAGCAAACATCTTTTAAATGAGGATTTAAGGAAGTAGTTCATTTTTTATATTAACATCTTCATGCATATATAAGTTCATAGATAATTAAATGAAAACTTATTGATATGTAATTTAATAGATGGCTGATGGTTTGCGTTCCATTAGTTTAGAGGAAATAAACTTATATTAAGAGGTCATATTTATTATAAAATTGACAGCTTATTATAAGTCTGACGGACATGCTTAGTATGACGAAATGAAATGAGAAAGAATGAAAATAAGATGAGAATGGAATGGATGAGGAAAATGAATGATAAATCTTGAGTGGTTCCTATATTTGATATGCACAAAGAACATCATCACATACTTAATTTCGAAACTCTGAATTGTATCCGATCGAATAATTTGGTAGAACCGCCAAATTGATTTGTTCTAAAAGTGATCACACGCCTTTCAGAGATCTTGTTTTATTCGTTTCTATTAATATCCCCGACACATTAGTTATGCTTAGATTTTTCTTTCGTTTTTTTCCAATCTAATACCAAGCACACTGTTGGTAATCGGAGACAAAAAAATATTACAAGCGAATTTCATCATAAATATAAGTACAAATTTCGATTTTGGTTTGAATTATTTTATTGTGTAGAATTGAATATAACAAGGGGTTGGGGATGTGTGCGTGAGAGAGATAAGAGAGAGGAGTGAGATTAAGTAAAATATTTTGCCATCTACCTAAGAAAGCATGGTGAGATACTAGGCATACATTCTAGATCATCTATCTCATTTTTTTTGTCTCACTTTCAAAGTTTTTTCAATTTGAACTTTAGTATAAATGTTAAGAGTTTATAATACTAATATATTATATATTTTTAATTTTATAATAAATATTATTAAAATAAAAAATTTAATAGTGGAATACAAAGATATTGGGAAAAATGAACCGAACAACTAAACATGTGGTTGGTCTAACATAAAGTTGATAGTTCATATGTTTATTAGAATAGGGTAAATAGGGTGTGAGTGGGCGTGCGTCCTGTGTAATTCTCCAATGCAAATATATAATGCTTGATAACAAATAAAATATTTAAAATAGTTTAAGCTAATTCACCAATATATTAATCAGTTTGCTTACACGCGTGTCAGTTGAATTAATGTAAAATTGAACTTAACTAGTTTATGTATGTCATTGTCAACCACTCTAATTAAATAAAAGCTCAAATGAACTTTTTTAATCAATAACAAATAGCCCGGGAGTTGCTCGAGTTATCTACAAAACCTTTCTTCTATCGTAATATGCAATAATAATATATTATACAATTCCTTAATTTATTTTATTTACTTTTATTAAAAAAAAAGGAAAAAATAAGCTATTTTATACCTTTCATTCTTTGAATGAGATTACAAATGTACTTTTGTATATTGCAAAATAACAAAAGTCGTGTGATTAGACAGATACACATTTGAAGTTATTTATTTATATATTTGTGAGGGAGAATCTGTGATGATTTAGATAGTTCAAAGTTTAATATAATGTGGACCAATCATTAATTAGTTTTACCACCATAGACCCACAAATGTAACTTTATATTGTCTTTAGCAAACTGAAAGTTACAAATCTTGATGTTATAAATATTAGATTTAATAGGATAGCATTAAATTAAAACACCCTCAATATTTTAGCATGTGCTTTCAGTTATTAATTTTAAAATCTACCAAATATTAAAATAGAATAAAGTGCAAGTGTGCAACTTCTTTAATGAGTGTAAAAACCACTGTTTAATCCCCAATTAGGAAGAAGGAAAAAAAAAGGATATCCCAAGTCTTGTCAAGTAGAAAATATAAAAATTTTGTTTTTATAGGTGAAGATGTAATTACATTCTGATTAGGTAGTGACACTAGCTTAGTGAAAACAAAATCACTTGCATGGAGTAATATTTTTGCAACCAGTTCGAAAACAAATACTATTCTGCAATTAAAATGAAATTAGACGAGAAAACGAATGAAATAACCTAAAATTGGGTAAGTAGCTGAAACACGAGAGAATTATATATACTAGCAGCGGAATTTTCAAAGTCAGCTGGTGCTGGTCTTCATTTACAGCTTCCTCTCTGCTTCTTTCTTTCACATTACAACTCTTCCACTTTCCTTAGTACCAAAATAGAGAGAGAGAGAGAGAGAGAGAGAGAAAGAGAGAGAGAGGGAGGTCCATCTGAACCTGTATCATGCATGCTTCATCCAACAACATGATCAAAAATGGATTCTCTTCTATCCTCATCATCCTTCTTCTCAGCCTACCATTCCATGGAAACTCGCAAAACAACAATCCTAATCAAGAACAAAACATCCTCCTCGGACTCAAACAACAATGGTCCGATCCCCCCTCCCTCAGCCACTGGACACCATCATCCAACCACTGCACGTGGCCGGAGATCACATGCAGCAGCGGCTCAGTCACGAGACTCGTGGTCATAAACGGAAGCATCACGGAGGCAATCCCCCGGACGATATGCGACCTCAACAACCTCACCCACATCGATCTCCAACTCAACTACATCCCAGGACATTTCCCCACTGTCCTTTACAACTGCTCCAAGCTTGAATACTTGGACCTCTCTTCTAACTATTTCATTGGAACAGTACCTGTTGACTTGGACCGTCTCTCTCCGCAGCTCCAGGTGTTGAACTTGTCGTCCAACAACTTCACCGGGGACATCCCTGCAGCCATAGGGAGACTGCCGAACCTCAGGGCCCTTCAGCTGGTGGCAAACTTTTTCAATGGCTCCTTCCCACCAGATATAGGCAACCTCTCGAATCTGGAGGAACTGACTCTGAGCTATAACAGTTTTTCACTGCAATCGATTCCATACAGTTTCGGTAAGCTGAAGAAACTGAGGAATCTGTGGATGACCGAAGTCAACTTGATCGGAGAAATCCCTGATAGTATTGGGAATATGTCCGCTTTGGAATCTCTGGATTTATCTACAAATCAATTGAGTGGTGGCATTCCTGGCAGCATCTTTCTTCTCAACAATTTAACTTTCTTGTACCTTTACAACAACAGGTTATCTGGACCCCTTCCTCAGAAGGCTGAAGCCCCAAAGTTGCAGATTCTTGATGTTTCTAACAACACTCTTAATGGGACAATCCCAAGTAATTTTGGGAAGTTAACGAGCCTTACCGGTTTGGCGTTGAATTTCAACCAATTATCCGGTGAGATACCAGCAAGCATAGCCAGGTTACCACAACTAGTAAATATCAAGCTGTTCACCAACAATCTGTCAGGTGTATTACCACCGGAGTTTGGGAGGCACTCAAAAATGGAAACATTTGAGGTATCTGAAAACCACTTTGAAGGTGAAGTGCCCAACTATCTGTGTGAAAATAAGGTACTTAAAGGGGTTGTTGTCTTTGATAACAAACTGACAGGCGGGTTGCCAGATTCTCTAGGTGATTGCAGCAGTTTGGAGATAGTGCGAGTTCATGACAACAAGCTTTCTGGTAGAATCCCTGATGGTTTATGGACGTCAGAGAATCTAACTTGGCTGATGATAGGCAACAACTTGTTTTCTGGTGAGCTACCAGATAAACTAGGCTCTAAAGTTGAATTGCTCGAGCTGATGAACAACCAGTTTTCGGGTTCAATTCCAGCTAGCATATCTTCTTGGGAGAATTTGAAAGTGATGGGGGCAAGTAACAACTTATTAAGCAGTGCGATACCACAAGAATTGACTGCTCTTGCATCTCTGTCAGTTCTTTTGCTAGATGGTAATCAACTTTCTGGTCACCTGCCATCAAGTATAGTCTCATGGACATCTCTGTCAAGTTTGAATCTCAGTAGAAATCAACTCTCTGGCGAAATTCCTGCAACAATGGGCCGTTTGCCTGATCTCAATTCCTTGGACTTGTCAGAAAATGCTTTTACGGGCCAGATTCCCCCTGAATTTGGCCTGAGGCTATCTTTTCTCAATGTCTCCTCAAATAGGCTCTTGGGGAGAATCCCAAGTCAGTTTGAAAATGCAGCTTTTGGAGGCAGCTTTCTGAACAACTCAGGACTCTGTTCCAATATCGTATCATTAGGACTCAGCACTTGTCGTGCTGAAACTAGGAAATCGAACAAGTTCCCTTCTGGACTCATTGCTGCAGTCTCAAGCACAGCGGCAGTGGTCTTCCTAGCAGTCTTTCTTTACACAATGTATGTTTGCAGTAGTTACATAAAGCGAAAGCAGGTTGCAGGTTCAACATGGAAGGTCACTTCATTCCAGAGGCTAAATTTCACAGAAGAAATCATATTGTCAAGCTTGAGAGACGAGAATCAAATTGGAAGCGGAGGATCTGGGAAAGTATTCCGTGTCCCCATAAGTCGCTCAGGAGAATATGTGGCTGTTAAGAGGATCTGGGACAATGTAAAGTTGGATGAGAAACTTGACAAAGAATTTCTAGCTGAAATTCGGATACTGGGCACTATTCGGCACTCCAACATAGTGAAACTACTTTGCTGCATTTCAAGCGAGACCTCAAAGCTTCTCGTCTACGAGTATATGGAGAACCGCAGTCTGGATAGATGGCTTCATAGCAGAAACAGATCATACAACATCTCGGGTTCAGTCCACCATGTTGTCCTGGACTGGCCCAAGAGGCTGCAGATTGCAATTGGAGCTGCTCATGGGCTCACCTATATGCATCATCACTGCTCACCGCCAATTATCCATAGAGATGTGAAATCAAGCAACATCCTGTTAGATTCTAAATTCAATGCAAAGATCGCAGATTTTGGCCTATCCAGAAAGTTGATCAAGCATGGAGAGCCTAATACCATGTCAGTAGTAGCCGGCTCCTTTGGATATATGGCTCCAGGTAAGTATTATATTCCACTCTCAGATGATTTTTTGAATCTCATTTGATTCCCTGGATATTAACTTATTAACCACATATTTCAGAGTATGCTCGAACAAGAAGAGTGAGTGAGAAGATTGATGTGTACAGTTTTGGTGTGATCCTTCTTGAATTGATAACTGGAAAAGAGGGTCATTATGGAGACGAGAGTTCGTCCCTTGCTGAGTGGGCATGGCGTCACATTCAAGAAGGCAAACCAATACTTGACATTATGGATGAGGATCTAAAGGATCCCCTCTACATGGAAGACATAAACACTATACTGAAGCTTGGATTGATCTGTACCAGCACATTCCCTTCGAGCAGACCAGCAATGAAGGATGTTCTGCAAATCTTACTTCGCTGTGGCCAAAGGCTGCCCATCAGTGAGAAGACAAATGAAAACGAATATGATGTTGCTCCTCTCCTCGATAGTTCTGAGCCAGAGAGGTGCTTTCAATCTGATGAAAGTGTTTTCACTTCCGTATGATGAAGAGTTAGATCTACATGTGTAGAGCTTTACTAGTAAGCCTAGAAATCTTCAAATAAATTAGCAGGAGATACGCTGGATATTCAGATTTAGTAAAACCATCATAAGCTAGTAGAAAGAAATACGAACAAAGCACTAGGGTGATGTCACTGTATGTCTGTACCAAGAGTGCAAGTTTTCACCCTCCTTTTTTTATTTTGGTTGTCACCCTTTAATTACAATTATAAGTCTATAAAGATCAATAAAGTGCTTCAGTATTTCACGCCTGTATGTTATATATCTCATCTGATTAACTGAAACACAAAATTCCAAGTTGTGTTATCTATTCTCATGTCAAAAATTTATGCACAGAATTCCTATGGCAGAATTTAATTTGGAAACATAAGCTAATATTGAATTAGGACTACTAGTATTCAAGATAATAATCATAATACTCAAGAAATCTAGTTAGCAGATTCTACAGCATAAGATATTATATAGAATATACAGATAAAAACCTTGAATTAGGCATACTTCCACTCTAGGAGTCTTACTAGGATACAACCAGAAGTCTCATCCACCAAGTTCTGCGCGAGTTGGAATCACAGGAACAAGATAATTCCCAAACGGCGAGTCGAATACTTTAAAGTTTCCATTGCAACCATCTTGCTGCGCCTGGGTAACAGCATAATTCCTTGCCTGTTGAATCCTTAGACTGACATTGGCCTTTTGAGCCTCATAAACCTGATACATTCGTTATTATATGAGATAGCCAAAACTACAATTGCCACAAATTTGTGAATGACAAACAAATCATAATCAGAACAAACACAACATACCATGCATTTCCTTGTCGTATTCAATTCAGCATCTGTATTTTCGGTTAATGGGAGACCAGGACTACACAGAGATGAGCTGATATCACACACATGACACACTGTTAACTAATCAAAAATCAAGAAAACCATCGTAATATGTTTGTCTAAAAAAAAGATCTCGCACTGTGGCTGAAAAGCAAATAGTTGGAATTGCACAAGAATTAGCTACCCATAATTAAAAATTACAAACAGTTGGAGCAAAAAGGGGCTGAGGAAATGAAAATCGATAATCAATACTATATTATATATTGAATCCGTTGTTCGTTTCTATAACTCCTTCTCTGTCACTGTTGCTTGCAGTCCAAATCCTTCTATAATATAAGGGACGAGACTAATTACCTGGAAGAAATTGAGGGGTCGGTTTTCTTCCGCTTCGACGGAGGCTTATATTTCATCATAATTTGGGGGTTTTCGTCCTCTGCAGTATTGAATCGGTTTTCCGGCATGCAGTGATGCTCAACAAACATCCAAATTCAAACCCTCCCCAAAAAAAAACATCTAAATTCAAATTATATATGTGATGCTTCTAAACTTTATGATCTAAACTTTGAGAATCTACAAAAATAGCACGAGATTTGCTTCGTTAATACACTTATGGCCTGCTAATTTGACGCCATGAACATAAATGTGAGTAGGAGTGTAGGACTAACGGGTTCTTGTGTTGACGGTCACATATCGCCAATTAAGTAAAAACGATGTCATTCAATGTTTTTTAAAAATGATTTGACATTTGTTGACAGTAAAATCTATGTTCAAAGAACACCTTAATAAATTGATAAAACTTGAAATAAAAAAAATATGGTTAGAAACCTCCCATCGAACCCATAGGTTTGAGTTTCCCATTTTTCCCTTTATCAATCGATAGAAGAGTTTTCTTATTCTTGGCGGTCAAACCACCGTCCGGAATTGAACTTAAAAGTTTACTACGCAGCCTATGGCGATGTAAGTTCGTTGCCAGAATTACACCTGAATAGGTAACCAAACTATATGAAACTATAGGTTAATATATTATTCACTTAGACGGCTTTCCAACGATATACAGCCCATCATCATCCAATCACCAGTGTGGCAGAAATCGCACTTGAGACTTGACATCAAATTAGTGGCCTATAAGGGCTCGTTTGGTAGGATTGTTAGATTAAGATCAAGACTAAAACCGTGATTAAATTAGTTCGGGCCCAATAGATAAAGATTCAGATAAATTTGTATTGCATTTTATGTTGTTGTTTGATAGATGAGATTAAAAACAAG
>JAYDZE010581009.1:0-11148 GCA_034509125.1 Monilaria moniliformis | reverse complement strand
CCGTAACCGAACCTTGACCTCCGGTTTCACGGTTCCGGTTTAACCGCCGGGCGCCGGTTCCGGTTCCGGTTCCAACCGCCGGTTCCGGTTTTTTTGGGCATCCCTATTCTAGTGAAATAAACCAAAAATTATGGAAAGTGATTTGATTTCCAATTTTTTCGTTATATAATGGGTTTTGAGTTTTATGATAATAAACGTCAGTTTTTAATTGTTCGGTAATTGAATTTTAAATTATAATGATGTATACATAATATACTAATGATACATATCACATGCGATAATGATACTTATCAAAATCTCGCTCATTTGATTAGAATATAGTGATGTATATATCATATACAAATGATACATATCAAAAGTGATAATGATACATATCAAAAGAAATAATGATACATATCATGAGCGATGAATTTGTGGAAAGATTTACGTGCAGAATAATTTCCTACTTTCACGACAACTTCCAAAATAAAATCCCGCCCATTTAAATTATGAATGTTTTCTCACTCTAATGCACCTATATATATATATATATATGTTAACGTTATTTGAATTTATATGTATATACTTATTATATGACCATTTATTTTTTAGTTAAGTATCCGTTTATATTAATATACTTACACTTAATCTTGCTTAATTTTATTTGCACATCATAGATTACGTGTAAGGAAAAAAAACTTTGCAAATTAAATTTCAACTTTGATCTTTGTTATAAGATTTGAATTTTAAAGAATTTTAATAATATATTAATATTTCAATTCATAATAAGTTCATCATTTCTATTATTATTTACTTGTGTTCGAGACTGACATTTAAACATTCATTAAATGCCAGAAATTAATTAAGGACTTTTAAAGTATATTATGAAAATTTATTACTGTAATATATAAAGTGTGCCCTGTGGACGGCAGAGGGGCATACCGATTTTGTATAAGTACCTATATCTTTTGAAATTAAAATTATAATTTTGGGTCATACATAACGTTGTCTCTTGGCCGTCTTTCCCTTGCATTACTCATCAACTATTCATAGGTCTTGCAATACCTTTTACCTCATCTCTTCGTCAAGAGACAACACCCACATTTCAATCCTATCACCATCCATTCCCTTGCACAACTCATGGATCCCATCTAATAATTTTTTTATTATTTTCTTATTTCTTATATTTATGATATATTTTAATTAAATTGAATTTCTGATTTTAAAAATATGCGAATTTCATTAAAATGTTAAAAGTTACATAATTAAAATCTGAAAATTACATAATTAAAAATCGAAAACTGCATTATTAAAAATCCTACAAACACATTATTGAAAGGGGAAAATTACATAATCAAAATGTTAATCAATCATCAAGGGGATCAAAGCGCGCCCAAAATTCTTAAATTAAATCGTGTTGGAGTTGATCGTGGTTAACGACATCACGCGACGACTCACGACGCCTTTGGTTTTATCGTAATGATTGCAGTGCGCCATGAATTGGGGCTTCAGTTGCAGTTGAGCAGCTCGAGGAGCCGACCATGTCCTCGTCTGCCCAATTAGGGGCGTTGGATCCTTCGTCCTCAATAAGCACTTTGTGCAATATAATGCATGCATGCATGACATTAGCAAGAATATCCCTGGACCACGAACAACCCGGACCTTTGATGATCGCGAACCGTGCTTGTATATGTTGAATGCTCGTTCCATGTCTTTACGCGCCAAATCGCGTTTCTACGTGAAACGAACTTTCTTAGGCTCGGTTGGACACGAAAAGAATTTCATGAATGTCGGCCACATTAGATAAATGTCATCGTCGAGATAGTAGCTCATGCTTTACCGACATCAATTGTCCGTAAATTGCATTGCCGGTGCTCTACCGTGCAAGATGTCCCAATGGTTGAGCACGTTGATATCGTTGTTGGATTCGGGGACACCAAAAACTGCATAACAAATCCAAAGCCCGTGGTTGGCGACTGTATCTAGCACAATCGTCAGATGAGAGCCTTTGTGGCCGCTGGTGTATTCACCCTTCCAAGCTGTTGGGCAGGTTTACCACTGTGAATGCTTGCAGTCAATGCTGTCATGCATGTCAAGAAGTCGTGGTATGCTTCATGCAGACGGAGCAACTGCTGGCAGTCGAAGGTTGTAAGCCCCCTAAGATATTCTGCGTTGGAGGCTTCGCTAGTTCCCTTTTAGAATTGTTTTAAGCATTTACGCCCCGTAGTCTCGGCGACATGCAAGTACTCGTCGAACATATCGGCACATTCAACAGTTGCCAGCTGTCGGATTGCTGATGTACACTTTTGAAGTGTTGGATGGCCTTGCCGTTCAAGTGCATGTGGCCGCTGTTTAAAGTATTCTTCGCGTCCAACTAATGTATTTTCTATCTGCAGAAAATAAGTCCCTGCATATACCGAACCGATGGTGGAAAACATCTTTCCCATCGTGGCTGGTCAAAGAAATAATCTGCCATTAGTTGGGCATCGACAACTTCTGGTTCCTGGTGCACGTACATTCTGATCGTACCTCTGGAGCATCTGTTGGAGGGGGCCACAAATAATATCTTGTAGTCGCCGCTTGAAATATCGACATAAGTTGCTTTGCATTCTCGTCGTTTGAATTTTCGGATTCAGAGACAATGTAGTATGGATTCATTTTTGTCGAAGGCTATAAGAAAAAGAAGATGAATGGAAATTAAGAGAGAAACTAGCGATATGATGAAGAAATTTGTGTAGAAATTAAAGTGGGAAAATGGAGTATTTATAGAGGGGTTGAGATAATTTAAAAAATCATAATTATACTAGTCGTTGGGTATTAACGGATCTTCTTGATTTATTTTAAAAAAGTATTTTTTGAAATTAAAAAACAAATTAAAAGATTGCACACGTTGACGCCCATTCGCAGGCCCAGCAAGTGGGCGCAATACGCGCCTCTGATTGGTTCACGGGGGAGGGGTTGCTAGTTGGCCCTCCCCTTTCTCTCTGTCGCGAGCGTTCATTCCCTTGGGACGCCCCACAACGCGTCTCGTAATTGTCTCGTCCCTCCGGGACTGGCCACAATCCAGGCATTTTGTGTGCCCTTATCTTCTTTATATGAATTAAACTTCTCAACTACTTTATATTTTTTTCAGAAGATGTATGAAATTTTTCAAAAATGATGAAGTACAATTTAATTGGTAAGACATTTCCCTTCCAACTAATAAGTTGGAGGTTCGAGTCACTACGGTAAAAAATAAATAGGAAATCATTATTATGCTCTTTTATAAAAGGAGAGAAAAAAGGAAGTTATCCAAAATAATAAGCACTTTCCAATTCAATGGGCGACTAGCCCTCTTGTTCTATCACATATTTGATATTTTATTTACGTAAATATATAAATAGAGCTTTTTCATAATTACATTTTCTTAAAGCTTAATTACAATGGACATAAGAGTCTCCTTAATAAGCTCAAGCATGCTTGACTTTAGACTTATAATTTAATATATTCTTTGGGGAAAAAAATTATCTTAGAATTTTTTATAGCAAAAGATTCTGGATTTTAGTATTTTCCAAGCTATATTAATTCCTCCTAAACTGAAATTATGTTGTAATTGACATTTAGGGTTTGAGAGGAACAATCTAATGCTGCTGGTAGGGGCAGAACCACTTTATGCACGGAAGAAGCAAATGACCTCCCTTCAAAGTTTCAAAATCCAATAAATTTTTTTCATAATTTATTTTATTTATTACTAATTGTTACAGTTGCTCCTTCTATTTTTTTTTTATAAAAGTATCTAATATCATAATTTTTTGACTTCGCTCCTCGCTGCTAGTGTTTATAACCAATATAATACATTTAAATAATATTGGACTTTAATTGGGGGTTCAGTTTTGTCTGTGGTCCTAACTTGGTCTTCTTTTTTCAGTACAAATGTTCTGAAAGTGACCATGCTTATCAGATTATATAACTAACTATGCATCAAAATAGTCATATATTCTATTTCCCTCTATTGTTATTAAAAAAATCTGTTTACTTTTTGGTTCACTATTTAATAGTTTTCATTTAAAATTATTATCCTTGTCACTTTGGATGGCACTTCTTATATGGTCTATAGAGTATAAGGAATTGTATTTGTGGTGTAGAATACTACAAAACTCATGTTTATATACTTTAATTTGATACTATAGTATTATATGCATGAACAAAGAGTTTATATATATTTTCTTCAGATATATAATTTGCCCATTCTTTAATCAAATATGTTGGACTAGACTACCAAATGAAACAATGTGGTCAATTATTTTAATAAGTTTTCTGTTCCCATTTTCACTTTTCATTAAGTCCATATACTTGTTCACTTTAGAAAGTCATTTCTTAATGGTAGTGTAAAACTGTTAGTATTTTAGTAAAAATGATATCATGAAATAGTAACTAGCAGTATATGGAGTTAATTAATCAGGAAAAAGGTTAAATATTAGTTATATATGAACATCAAAATGAAATTATGTTATGGTATATGTACCATGCCATATATATATATATATATATAATTTGGGTCTCCTTCAAAAAAAAAGTTGGTTTGAATTATGATCGTAAGCATAGTACAAGAAACTAATAGTACAATAGAGACAAATGAATATATAAATATTGATTATTTATTTAAATATAATATTACATTTTCGTCGTCCAACGTAAAACATAAATGCAGTTTGTTAAGTTTCGTTATTGGCTTCTATTTTTATAAAAATGTGACATAAAATGTTACTTAAGGTGATTTTGTCTTATGTAAGTTAATAAGTTTTAATTCCGTAGAATACATTAAGGGGCGGTTATTATTCTTAATTTGTAATCATTTTCAGGTATCTCAGTAATGAGTAATTAATATATAATTTTATATTTATTGTAAACTTAATAATACTACCATGGTATATAACCCTTTTACATTAATATAACGTTCTATTCGTTCTGAAAAAATTTTATATAATATACTAACACATGTATATAAATATTTACTAATTTAACATTAGTCATGTCGTGGATTTAAATTCTGCTTATGTGCGGTGACTTTTTTTTTTCAAATTTTACTAAATTGACAAAATATAAGTGGCAATTTTAAATGAATTGGCTAAAACTCCAAAAATAACTTGCAGATATTTGGCATTTTTTGGCGACTAGGCCAGACTATTTTAAGGGACCTATTAATATGATATTACTTGGTTTTCTTTTATTTATAAATTATTACGCCCTATGATATTCGGGAGTATGTATTTGAATGCATATGACGTATGAACAGAATGGCGTAATCAACAAACTATAGAACAAGAATTTTCACACACACACACACACTATAGATAAAGTCCAGTACACACTCAATATTAGTCTGAGTATTTTCACTTGGATACTTCACGATAGTACTAAAATATAATACAAAATCTAAAATATATATGTAGCTGGTATTTCCCCCTCTTTTGTCATGGTGAATGACTCGTGTGTCTCAATTTTCCTATTTTACATTTTAGAATTTAAAAAAGATTAGAAAATACAATCTTAAACAAATAAGTAAAGCTTGTAGTCTAAAGCCTCAGACACCAACTGCGAACTGGTAAATTTCATCTCAATAACTAACTACTGGGACAGTATCCTTCTCCATACTTTCTTAAGTTTTGTTATATAGTTCTAATTTTTTGTTGTGATAATGAGTTAGTGTTAATATAATTCATAGCACATCGTAGTTGGTAGAACGATTTCCTCTAACTAATATGTCGGAGGTTCGAATCACCTTGAATGCGTGTAGCTAAACAAACATATAATTCCTACAAATTTTTAAATCTAAGACCTTTGCCTTTATTCTTGAACATTAACCATTTTACTATCGGAACAACACACAACCCACTTTAATTTTTATCATCAGTATGCTTATGCTTGTTTTGAGTAAGTATGTGTGTGTGTGAGAAAGAGGGAGAGAGTAATGACAAATAAAGAAGATTGAGAGGGTAAAAGCAAAGTCTAAATAGTCCTACTTTATTGTGTTGAAAGAATGGGGACATGATGGGAGTTGGATTCTCACACACATGCACCCATCACAACCATGTCTTTACTAGCTAATCATCTCTCCCAACTTCTCTTCTTTTATTTTTCTATCTATTTCCACTCATCCAATCAACTACTTTACAAAAATAACTATTTTATTCCATAAACAATATATATCGTCTAGTACCACTAGATCACCATCGATCACGTTATATTAATCAACATAACTTAGACGCTTAATATTAAGTAATACATTAGCCAAAAACAAATCTCAACTCACCTGCAACACGACCTCCCACTAATCATTAGCAAGTATTAATATCCACTTAAGCTATTATAAGTGAACTCAAGATCTTGTACACATGTAAATGGAAATATGAATCAAAAAATTATTTCTTCCTTCCATTGAACGATAAACTATGTGTATATCTGGATATGCATTTAGTTTTCTTAGTGCTAAACTTATTGATCGATCTAGTTTCCGCCGGTGTGATTACGTGGCCAGGAATTTAAAAGGACTCGAAGGATTTTACGTGGTTCGATCGGGTTGATCTACGTCCACGGCTCAAAGTGCGATTTGATTTGTATTGATTTGCTTGGGAGTCTCACAAGCGTAAAAATGTCCGTCCCTATTCTGCTAATCTACCTTCTATTTATACTATTACATCAGCCCATTAGGGTTTACATGGCGGTTATGGCGGTCTTGGGGCAGTTACCGACGTGGGGGGCGGTTGTTGGAGTCGTGGGCGGTTGCTGAGGTCGTGGCCGAGAAAAGCGGAGTAACTTCCGTAGTGGGTTACTGCGACCGAGCTTCCGCCCTTAGTCCGAACTGTATTGCTGCCGACCTGCCGAAGTGATGTCCGATCTCCTTGTAAGCTGAGCTGATGGTCAGAGGCCGAACTGCTTATTGGTCCGAGGCCGATCTGCCTCAGCACTCCAGGCCGAGCTGCTGGTCCAAGTCCGAACTGCCTTCGAGCTAGACTAGGCTGGATCATGGGCCTAACTTATAGCTGCTGGGCTGGACTCGTATTGGGCCGATATACATATCCTACCAATTTACGAGTCAACTACTAAAATATTTATTTTGCTATTGTAAAAATAAAAAATATAGTCATTTAGATCAAAAGATAACCATTTTTATAATTTTATCTTTATTATTGTAATAATTCACAAACAAAATGTTTCTTAGTAGGGGTGAGTATTTGTTTAATCAGTTAACGGTGAATCGGTAACCGAACCGATTAAGGTCCGGTTAACTGATATCAAAATTTATTTTGGTTCGATTTCGATTAGTGTGTAAGAAAAAAATATAATTATTGGTTATAACCGATAACCCACATGTTATAACTGAATGACCAAAAAAATCGATCTAAATAATGAGTAAATATATCACTGTTAGTTTTTATGTCAGTGGATAGAGTGTTTGCCTCCTAATGACAAAGTCATTAGTTCAAATCGTAGCACACTCTTTGTTTTCTTTTTGCCTCTTCTTTGCCCACTTCACTGAATGTCATTGTCTTTCTTTCTTTCTTTCTTTTTTTCTTTTTTTTCAACATGAATGTCACTGTCTTGCTTCTTCTTCACCCATTTCTTCTTTTTTAGCCTGAATGTCATTGTCGTCTTGTTCTCGTCATTACTATACTTACCAATCTCCTCATTCCCCCCTATTATTTTCCCTCAATTTACCTCACGTTTTTCATCATTCTTACCTAGTTACAGGCCTTGCGGTGCTTGTTTTCTTCCCTTATTCCCGCGAAACCCAGCCTCGTGTGGCCTGCCCAGCCACCGCGAGTCGCAGAGAACCCAGCCTCAGATTCCGAACAACGCACTTTGTCTCACCAACCTAGTATTCCTTCTCCCCTAACCGCCAATAGATTCAATCGCAAACACAAAAATGAAATCAATTAAACACATAATTCTGCACCCCATCTTTGTCCGCAACCAGCCACGAAACAGAGGATGTCAAATAGGAAGGCTTCTGAATTGCATTTAGCTAGAGGGGTTTCTTCGAGAAGGAATGAGAGTTTCTCATTAAAGGAGAATTGGGAGAATGGTGATGTTAAAAATGGATTGATTGATAGAAGATTAGTGGGTCTAGGAAGACGAGGGATGATTATTATGAGAAGAGAAAATTGAGTTGTGAGGATATAGTTGGCAACTTTTCCAACTTGGAGAGCCTTCCAAGACGGTGGAAGGCAAACATGTCGCAATTGTTGGAGAAAAACATAAGCAGGAGAAGAGAAAAGCATATGCTTAGGATTGTCATCCCACATTAGTTGGAGAAAGAAAGGGAAAAGAGAAAGTGGTGTTATATAAAGAGGGGTAGTAGCCCTTAAACTTACATTCATATTTGAGCTTATCTCCTATGTTGTTGATGGTCTAATGGGCGATTTAAATGGTCCATTGTAAGAATTAAAATTCGTTTAGAAATTTTATTTCAGTTGTTTTCAGTTAATCGACTAACCGAACATTAGATCGGTTCAGTTTCGGTCTTTCTAATGGGGTGCATTTCAGTTTGGTTAACCAATTATTTCAGTTCGGTTATAACCGAATCGACCGATTAAGCAATCCTAATTCTTAGTCGTGAATTTACCATATTTTGACTACAAATCTCAACCAAAAAATTTCTTAGATGTACAATTACTCTATTTTGTCTGCAATTCACAACCACAAAGTGTTTCAATCGTGAATTAAACATATTTTGCCTATACTTTCACGAGCATAAATTTTTTTTAACTGTTAATTAAGACGAATTCATGTGAATTAAGAGCAAAACAGTTTAAGATGGGTTATTGTATTTATTTATTTTATTTTTGCGGCTTTTTTTAGAATAACAAAATCGATATTTCGATATATATTATTAGCAATTAGAATTAATATAGGCAAAGTAATCTGAATTCTTATATGTTTATATGCTAGCACTAATTGTTGATCATACATTTAAAATTAATGAAATTGACACAATGAAATGCTATAATGCGTTGGTATGACCTGAGTGCGTGTTACGGATATAATGATGAAATGGATATTGTTTTTAATACTCCCTTGGAATTTCTAATATTGTACCTCTGACTGACATTGTTTTTTATTTCTATTCATTTTCCAAATTTCGGACAACAATATAACACTGATTTTCCCAGAACTAAATGAAATTATTATTGTATAGAAATTATGTGTTGTACGTATACGAGGAGGTTATGATATCCAACAATATTATACATGACGTACTCTAATTCAGTGCTATATATCCTAACCTACTCAACTTTGTATCAAATTAATACTAAAATAAAGATCTGTAAATCCAAAATTCAAATCCCTAAACCATGAATCGTGAATCAATAACAATATAGCCCGATGCATTATCATAAATTATAGTTCTAAACTTCAAATTGTGATTTATTTCTCATGTATACTGTACGGTCTTTGCACAGCGCCCTAGGCAAAAAGCAAAAAGGAGCTCTAAGAATTAAAGATCCGAAAATCCTATTTCCAGCTAAAGATAGCAAATGATAGTCTTACATGCTTGCGTAATTGCATAACCTGAATATAAACTATATAATGGAACAAATCACAAAGCAAGAATCAAATATTTATTGAGCGTGAGAGAGACGAGAAATGAGAGCCAAGCAAAGAGCGCAGAGTTGAGTGTGAGAGAATCATTAGAAACTTTTATTTTTTAATGTTAGTCGTATTTGCGACAGAAAGAAAGGGAGAATTGAGGAGAGATGTGAAATTGTAAATGCAGTAGAGCGTGTTTAAAAACAAATATAATATTTTTATATGAATAATAGATTTTGTTTTTAGTTGGGGGCTTCCAAATTTGAGGGTCCTAGGCAATTGTCCGAATGTGCTGCTTTTTTCTAATTGTGGGAAAAAATAAGATAAACATTTCGAAAATGGGAAGTTTTTTTTTGTTTTTTTTTTAAATTCCGTAACTAGGAAAGACACATTTGTGTCATGCGTCTTCCCTTAAGTGAAAACTCATTAGGATGATGCGTGTTGGTGTGAAACGACGTCGTTGCGTTTGACGGGATGAAATATGCATGAGTGGCATGCGTCTTCACCTAAGACGCATTACCCTCATGCGTTTTTTACCTTGTATAAAAATATAGGCAGCTTCAGACACGCACAACACACAATTCAAATCCAAAATTCTCGTTGTTTCCTTCGATTTTTGATATATTTTCGGCAAATTTTGTTGAAATATTTGAGTAAAGTAGGATTTTTAATCTATTTTAATGTGTTTTAGAAGTTATTTACATTTTCATAATTGTAATTAGTTTGAATTTATTTGATTGTAAAATGTATTTACGAAATTAAGGTTTACTATTATGTTGGAAAATGTTAGAGTTTACGAAAGTAGGGTTAACAAACAATACATTTTTCGATAATGTAGTGTTTAGAAACATGCTAATTATGGATTAATTGATGGAATTATCACTACAAAAAAGCGAAATTTACCGACGGATTTTTCCGACGGAAAGTATTCCGTCAGACTGTACCGACGGATTTCCGACGAACTATTCATTGGTAGATTTACCGTCGATTTTACCAACGGATGCTATCCGTTGGTGAATTTAATATAAATTTAATTCATAATTAATTTAAATAAATAAATTAATTTTACCGATGGAGTTGTGTCCGTTGGTAATTTTATTTTAAATATAATTTGAAATTAATTTAAATAAATTAATTAATTTTACCGACAGATTTTTATCCGTTGGTAATTGTATTATAAATTTAATATATAAATAATTTAAATTAAAAAAAATTACCAACGGATTTATGTCCGTTGGTAATACCAACGGATTTTGTCTGTTGGTAATTGTGTCATGCAAATGCCCAATTTAATAACTCATAAAAGAACCCTAACTCTGGAGGGAGAGGCATTGGCTCCGTCACCGACATTCCTCTCCACTGCAAGGTTTTGTAACTTTACAAAAATTTTAAGGCTGAGTTTGGTAGCCTAGATGAGATAGAGTAAGATAGATAAAGTAAGATGTGCTTTAAGATAAAAAGTTACTGTTTTAACAAGATAATGATTTAATGTTGTTGTTTGGTAGGTAAGATAAAAATCAGAATAGAAATAAGTGTGGTGTTTGGTAGGTTAGATTATATTATAGATAAGATGTAAATTGACATTTTTGCCCTTTTCAA
>JAYDZE010580998.1:0-11148 GCA_034509125.1 Monilaria moniliformis | reverse complement strand
CCGTATGTAGTTAATACAACATTACTTTGTGCAAGAACTTTTGCATCCTTTGATCTACTTTGCCCATAATGAACATATAGAGACAAAGTCCCAGGCTGCGCGTGAGTTTCAATTTCTGTCTAAGAGAAGGAAAAAAAAAGAAAAAAAAAAAGCAATACAATCAACATGAGCTTTGAATTCCATAAAATCAGATGGATAGCAAATAGGTCAAATTGGATATGTAATTATTGGAATAATTGTCAGAGACTCAAATAATGGAAATACAAGCATGTGTTTCATGCTTGTTTGAGTTATAGCAATGATATTTCCCACTATGGCACTATCATGCTAAGAATAGCTAGGATTTCCAGAAGAAGATGCCATTTGTTTGATGAGAAATAAAAAGGAATATCAGAAACTCGAGTGGCTGAAGCAGCTACTCTCGAAGTAATAGAAAGAAAAGCAACAACTAGAGTGGGAGAGTCAGAGTCAAAAAGAGGACTCCTCACTTCTTTCTTTTCACTTTAAGTCCTGCAGATATCACTAAATACTGACAAGCAAGGCTCATACCTTCCACTGGCCTATAAGTGTCACTGGGCATATAATGAGATTCCCACCACCAACAAGCGGGCTTCTTTTCTTCATAAGCTTCTCAAAACCAACAAATTTCGAAGATTTTTTCTGAGGTATTGGTGATTTATCGGAATTCAAGCTTGCTTCACAATTGTCATTGGGAGACTGACTGGTAGATAGACTACTCAGCGACCCATCTCTTTCGGAATACGTGAGAAGGAGAGATAGAGTCATTATAGTCTTTCCAAGTCCCATAGAATCTGCCAAAATCTACAATTGTATTCTGTGTTCAGATATGTCTGTTCCAACAAAAGGAAATGCAGGTATGAACAAAATATAACCAAGTATAAGTATCAACATACTCCTCCTCTAGCCATTTGAAGCATGCTAGGGAATTCGACCGTTGCATCACCTGAAAAGGCATTTATGTATATGACCAAACCCCTCCTACAAACAAATAAAACCAACAGGCAATTAAAATCCAAATATGTAATTGCTAAAATACTGAACAAATTGCAACTTAACATACCTGTCAGCAAGCTGATAAGCATCCCAACATGGGTGCATAGTTGTTGCAGCCTCATCCCCACAGTGTCCCCTCTCAAGTTGGATCATCCAACTGAGAGCCTGCTTCTGGTAAGGGCGAAGTTCACATAGTAGGGTACTGGGAGGCTCCATTTCCTAAAATATCTTAAATTAAATTATGCAAAGCGTAAGGAGAGCACCACAAAGAGACAACAAAATAATTGAATGCCCTTACCTCTAACTCAGAGCTGTCAGTTACACCTACAATATTGTCAAGTTCATTCTCAGAAACTGATTCTTCATTTTCACCATTATTTTCATTCCCAGAAGATGCACTCTTCAACTTATTTATATGTGAAACTGATGGAGGCAAAAAAGAGCTGTCCTGTTCAATTGAAATTAACACTATAAATACTTACTTCATCATATATAAGAATCTAGTAGTGTTGCTTATAGTACCTCAGAGTTCAAACGCCTCTTCCTTGTATACAGATCTCCAGGAGTAAATTCTGCCTAAAACATAGGTAAAGGTCAGATTCCAGGAGGAGCTGACATTACACATTCGTTGGCAAAACACAACCACTTCTTTCTAGGGAAAACTTCATAGATTAGATTATTTAAATTTTAAAGAAAAAACAAATAAATCTGTAATTCATATGAGGATGAGAAAACTCACCTTCTTGAAAGGAATAAGTCCCAACAATTTAAACAAAGTTGGAAGGGGGTGAAGAATTGACTCCTCAGCTGAATTACTGGCTGCCTTAAGTGACATCTGTTGGCTCTTTTGGAACATGGAACTGTTTGCGTAAATGCTACGCCACCATTAAAGAAAGTGAACTAATTACTTCTCAGTGCAATTGAATAGCAGTGAGCAATAAGCACACAGTTTAGATAGTTCATAGAAAATGTGAGTTCGATACAAACTCCCTATACAATCACCAACATACCTAATAGATAAAACAACACAATCCATAATTCCCAGCGCAGGAGGAGCAGACTTGCAACACCCCTTAATGCAAACCTTCTTATCCCTTACAAGAGGTAAAAGACACCGGCCCCATTCATTTGGGATACGACCAATCTGCATCATTCAATCAATGTGTCAAACAACAAGCAAAATGACATACTTACCAATGTTATAATCAAGATAGCTGTTGAACCCTTCCTTTTATTCATATTAATATCCAAATTTTAGCGAAGTCAAACTTTCAAGCATATGGATATACTAAATCATCTTAGTCAACACATTGTAATAGACTTCCGGATAGAAGCATCTTATATATATATATATATATATAAGAAGAAGAAGAAGACTCTACAATACCTCTCCACAGGCGCTGGTAGAAAACCTTATAATCTCAGAGCACGTAGCCACCTGGCGGCCTCGCCCACCACCAATCTTCCCAGGTGAGGGTGTTGTCAATTTTTTCTGAGCAGGGAAAGTAAAATTTACCTCATCGCCAGGCTTCAAGGTCCTCCCTTTACAAGTGGACAGCCCAGTGACCTCAGCGCTTCCCACAAACCACCACTCACTCCCCATTTCTTCTGAATTTCCACTATCAGTACAGCCATTCCCCGCACACTGATTGCTTCCACTCATACTCTTTATATTCACGTTCGATCTCGCAGCAGAATCAGGATCCTCTAGCCGACTAACGTTCTGCTTTGCGGTAGACTCGTCAACAACCGGAGGCTCCGCAGTAAGAACGCTCTTGGAGGGCTCGGACTTCTTGGGAAATTCAGGCTTCCTAAAGCTCCTTGGCATGTCGAAGATGATATTAATCGCGGCGGTTGGGTCATTGTTGGCCAAGTGGAGAGCTCGAATTATGTCCATGTCGGAAAATTCGCCGCCGACGATCGAGCGAACAGTCGAGATGATTTCTTCGGTGGCCTTGTTTCCCATCACGACCGCCAGCAATTGAATAGAAAATGGAGATATCAAACATGTAATTGAAACTCGGGTGGTTCTGCAATTGATTAGAAGTAGGGGTAGAACCATGCAGAGACAGATTCGGGGTTTAAATTTTGGGAATTTATAAACCCTAGAATTTCATTACATTGGCTACTTTTTTGTGAAAGTAGAGTGGAAGTGGCGGCAGTTCCCGCCATCTTTATTTATAATGCTAACCAAAATATCTCTGTCCCATCTCTCTGTATTTAGTGACACCAATTTTCAGTTTGTTTGTTACAATCTCTCATGCTTAGAAAAATGAAAATACTACCTCTAATGTTTTTTTGATAATTATAATCTACCACATGCTAAATCATATATTATTACTTACATTATCATTATTATTAACAATTATTGCCTATTAGTAAAAAAAATTATTTTTCTCTTGTAATTCAATTTTGACTGTTTCGATAATTAATTACTGAAAATTGAGATCTCGACTGATATCCATTGACTCATTCGCATAACCTCCAAATCAATTTTTCAATCCAACATCAATTTGACACTACGAAGTTAGGGTTTCGTTCCAAAATTGAGATTTGGTTCTTAGATTTTGTTGCTTAAGTGAAAGGAATTCGTTCGTGGTTTCTATTTCAATGACTAATAATTGGACTAGTTATATGTATATATATATTAATTTGAAATTTTGTATATTGAAGTGCAATTGTGAAAAAAAGTTTAAATATTAAGTATAAAATTGTATTTTCAATTTAAAATGGCTGTTTCATGGAAAATTCATTGAAATATTACCATCATTACTATAGCATGCATTGGCATGTGTTTACAGCATATATTCTTTTTTGTTTGTTTGTTTGTAGGTTGCATATTATTCAAATAAAATACACAGTCGTAATATTAAATTTTGTATATTGGGAGCAATTTATAATCTTTGTTCTTATGTACAAATACCAATAGATCAACTACCGTAATTGTTTTGTAGTTATAATTTTCGTAACTACACTTATGCATGTAAATGACTTTAACGTTTTATTTATTGAATGAAGGAGAAGCGTATTATTAATTAAGTTGTGTTTCATCGTCATTAATTACCATAATTTTAATCTTTTGAGTTTCATTTAATAATACCAAAACTGTATACAAAAATAATAGAAATAAAATGAGAAGAAATATGCATGGAAAAACTTTTTATATAATTTGTTTGATGTTAGCCAATTCTTTTAAAATTTTCAATTAAATCATACTTTTCATCAGCTGAGCAAATTTATAGCCAACTACATCGATTAAAATTGAGTGACATGATAAACACGTTGGTACAAATATTATATTTTCAAAAGTTTATTATATTCTAAAGATTAAGCTGTAGTTTTCCAAAATTTAAGTGTTTAATTTACCAATGAAGCCCAAAATCCATGTCTATAAACTATAGCAAAGAGTGGATTTCCTTAGTAATTAGTTTGACATTCGTTTTTGTTTTTGGCATATTAATAGTTCACGTATAAACTTGTGAAATCTTTACGCTCCACTCAATGTGAGTCACCAGCTGCAAATGTGAATCTTAATCGCACTTTTTTTTTATGCAAGATCACCCATCCTACCATATATTTTTATAAAATTATGAACCAGCACTAGCATTACAGATTTGAAGATTACCCTCAATTTCATGGATAGCTAACTAATATATTGAAATTTGTATTCCATATATACATAGTTTTGGGCCCTAATAATAATCAATAAGGACCAGAGTATTTATAAAGCAGAATCCTTCCGTATCAGTGACAGTGCCTTGGGGCATTTTATTACTTTTCTTTAACTGATAGGAATACTATTATCAAAAGCATCTGATCACACTCAGTTTTAGACTGATAGTGCTTACTTCCCGAATCATACAGAAAAATTCCATTAACTATTTCAATTCGATAAAAATAGGGTTCTGCTGATAATACTATTAAGAAAAAAACGAACCAACATTCTTGAAAAATCTATGCTTTCAAACTATACATTCAACTTGTAAATGTATAACATACATGAGATTCAAACTATACATTCAGCTTTTGTGAATGCTGTGAAAACTGGGGAAAAAACTCTAGTAGATAGTGAAAAACTCGATATCATCGACTGCATTATTACATAAAAAACTAACGTTAAACTCATCTGCTAGAATTTTTTCCCCAGCCCAATTCACCATCTAAAGCTATGTTTTGCTAAGTTTAAAGAAGCTTTTTTACCTTCTCCGAACTATGGACAAACACTGTCTTCTCTAAGTTTGCTTCACGCACTGCAAGAGAAAGAAACCAAGCATTACCGCCTTGTGCTTGACAAGCCCCTAGTCCCATAGTTGCCCGCTCGCTGCAAGAAAAGCAGTCGTGTCCAGCTTTGTCAGAGCACAAATCAAGAAATACGGACTTCTAATACTCAAAACAGGGAGAAACTTTTTCTCTGTCTAGGGTTCTGGATGGATTGTCGTGCCTGTACGACTGATGCTCTTGGAGTTGGTGTCCCACTCTCGACGACATCTTGTTGGACATCTGAAGCCTGAGGAAGTAGTTTGCATCCAAGCCCTCTAGGAACAAGGCGTGGAGAGCTAAGGTAACTGTTTGACTTGGTTGCCTTTTTCATCTCTTCCTTGATTTTACTGAACTCTTCTTCCAGTTCACCAACTCTCGACCTCATGCGTTCCATATCTACTTTTAGCACCTGGTTCTCACGAACGACTGTTACCCATCCATCTCGATGGACCCTTTGTCCAGCAGCTTCGTTAGGAATGGCCAGAGAAGCTGTAGGGGCGCTTTCAGCATCGAGAACATTTAGGCAGTGAGCTAAGGCCATCCGCAGCTGCATCTGCTCGAAGAACAAGACTTGTAGTACGACTCTGAGTGGAAACCTCTCGTTTTGAGATGCGTGTGCGCAAGCATCGATCGAGAGTTTCTGAAAATCAATAATGTCGCAAAGCTGCTCTCGCTCTTTATCTGAAAGCCAGGGATGTGCCTGCAGAATTTCATGAACATTTTTTCAAGAAAATAGACTTTTCTAGTTTTGCAGCAGAGATATAATTCCAAATCACAAATCTCGAAGTAGAATGCAGATGCCAAAAAGATCGCAGCAGAAACATATATGAACATCTAGAATCCTGTCCAACTACAATTAATCAATATTCTCGGGTCATTAATGTGTTTAAATCAATGAAACGAACTAATGAGCCAGTTTCATGTGGGGGGGGGGCAGCATAACATCTATATAAACAAACAATCTAGTCATCCAAGTGAGACAAGAGAAATCTTTCAGAAATGCAAATATACCAATTCACAAGATATGGGAAAGGGGCATAACTCCTTACTAGAGAAACAAGAACAGATGAGATTTCTAAATGAACACAATGAAACATATAACAATGCCAAGGAGGTCATTCAAACCTTAAAGTATATATCCAGTGCTCGGTATATTCCATCATGCAAAGATCTCGAAGATTCCGGCAATGCTTCTGCAAGTGCACGTAATTTTCCAGGTTTCAAGTTTACATCAGAAGCAACCTCCGCTACATAATTATCTACCAATTTAGCAACTCTCTTGAAACGCCCAGATAATGGTGATGTGTCAAGGTCAGCTGATAATGGAGATATAGAAGCTACACTCGGCTCAGAAGATACAAAATGACGAATCATCCTTTCAACACAATCGGTGTTGTATAAAGTATCAGAATCAGAATAATTAGGTATCAGTAGACCATCCAGGGTTGCCAGATCGAGCTGTACACCTATTCTCCTTTCCAAAGAATCCTGGCATGTATTGTTAACTCCCAAGATCAACGCAACACGTAAAAGTCCCAGCAGAAAACGGGAAAAAGATTTTCCCTTCTTCTCGGGCAGTAGTTTGATAACACTTCGCAAAAGAGCATCTTGATCAACATTGGCAGGCGTCATGCTGAAACCAGCAACTGTCCTCGACAGACCACTCTTTCCTCCCTGCCATCGGCCCAGTCCTGGAAGATACTTTTTACAATAGTACATTATGGTGCGTGCTAAATTCTCCGGACTTATTCCTTTGGCTTCCATTGTCTGAATCAGCCTCTCAAACAACTTGACACAGAGATACGATACGTCCTCAAACCACCAGTCGGATTCATTACTATGGATCCGTGCACCGGTATTTATCCCGTTCCACAGAATGCTCCCTCCAGGACTCTGTAGGCTTCCATACATCATCATAGGCCACCCAAACAATGAGGGATCCGTACAGATCATTACAGACAATGCATTGATACATCTACTTATGATTTGAAGTTTGTCGGCTCTTGGAATAACTAGTTCACAGCTTTGGAGAGCCAAAATGCAATCCTTCCAGTCTTTTAGGATATGCTTATGGAAATAACTTTCTGATTTGGACAACAAATTGTCTTCACCATAATCATCAGTCATTGAAAGATAATCTGCAGCACAGTACAAAATTACTATGTTCTTAGGTGTGAACTCTACCCTCCCACCATAGCAGAATTTGACTACAATAGAAAACGTGTCGGCACCACCTGGAAACTCTTCAAGAGGTACTGTCAATGTCATCTTGGTGGAACATTCAGACTCTTCAAAGATAGCTGCTATCTTCCCACATCTTGAAATAAGAGGAAACTAGAGCACATACACTTCTATTAGAGTCCAAATATAATATGGCACAGAAGAGAATTGTGAATCGAAGTCTAGGCTGCCAAAAGATGCTACACAAATGATTGCGGATTAATTAATCAATCCACGAAATATGATTCTAAAGAAATAGACACACGCACACATGTTTCTGATATTCTTAGTATAAGATTCTAGTATATGAACAAACAGAAAAGGAAGAACTAGTTTTCGTTGCACATCCAATGCCAACCTATAAGTAAGATACTTGTGAACGGTTCCAAAATAAATAAAAAGAGATACCTTGTGAAGATGGAACTTTACTTCATCCACCACTACTTTTATATCACTTTGCAAACTTGAACTGCAGAACCTGACAGAAAAAGAATTCATAATGAGAAAATTTCACATCAAATCACATGTTCTTAGAGAATGAAAATGATACAAGCCAATACAAGGCTTTTGTAATACAGATGAAAATGCAAGGCTAAGAACAATATAGTTTATTATGCTTGCCACAGCCTTCAGCATTTCACTAATGCATGTAGGCAAGACTTTATCATAGCAGCACTAATTCACAACCTAATTGCACTACCAGATCTAGGGTATCTTTTTGACGTGAATTAAATGGTTCAAGATCTGGGTCAATTAAACTTTTTTACTTTTTAAGCAATTTACAAATTCAATCAGCAATAATAGTTTCAGCAAAGTTCCACAAAAGTTATGGATAAACAGGATAAGGTAGTCAATTTATGAAAGAAACTAAAGCTTTAGAATGAGAGGTCCTACTTAACCTGATATAATGGTTCACAGAGGAAGACCTCATTTGGTGATTAACTCATTCGGTACTACCCAAACACACCTTAAGCCATAAAAATCACTCAAATTCCGTACCAACTAACCTACCCCCTCCATATCGCATGCTAGACAAATCATTATTCTGCATACATGTATCCTTCTACCGCTAGGATCATACTATCATCCAAATAACTATAAGAAAGGGCCAGCATTTTCATATAATTATACTCAACCCAATAAACTGAAAGAAAAGTAGGCTGAATCATTGCATATACTTGCTCTAGTGAGGAACATACACGGTTATGCTCAACCACAATAAACTGGAAACCAAAAGAGTTAACAAAGGGTGAAACTGGCGTAGTGTATATAATCTCGTAATTAGACAATTTGTTATTAACTCCACTTTCAGAAATAATAGGTTAACCACAAGAACATTGCCAAGATGCCACTGAATCAGTTGTAACTAGTCCATATAGCTTTCTTGGCCAAAATCTCAACGAAGTTAACAATTACAAATGACAACCCTGACTTAGGGTCGACCATTACCTTAACAAGTGGCTAATAGCTGAACGAGGGACAGAAACGTTGATTGCATGATTAATTCAGACTGTAATTAACTCGACTTACGCATTCTCTAATCCTAAGTCGATGATATCTATTACAGTGCAATCCTTCCTCGAGCTTGTTACCTCTGTCATTCTCCAACCATAATTCTGTTTCCTTTTTGCTTGTTTAGAGGATGATTATTCTAACCGTACTTCGAAACTCTGAATTAGTTAATATTTGGTAAATATAAAATACCCCAGAAAAATTAATAATAATAAGTGTCACCTGCATATGATGAAGTATAGTAAATAACAAGACTTCATGGTTATCTCACACAGTAGTATAACTTTAAATTGCTCGAGTTCATTCACGCTAATTACAGAAAGAGTCTGCCTGGGAAGTTTGGAGCTCTCAGTGATCAAGAAATAAACAATTGAAAAGAGAGAGAGAGTTACCAGTCATCTCCTTCACGATGGAATCCAGAAGTTCTCCCAGCAGGAGCCATTAGTCGGTAAAAGGCTCTTCTCCGAGAAAACTCCTCTTTTTTTCCAATAAATGCCTCAGTTCAATCAAATTCATTCTCCCCCGCCAAACAATAAAGGCAGATGGCTCCCATCATTTCAATTTTGAGTTCACCACAGAAACATCAGAGACCCTGATATTATTATTATTATGATTATTATTATTATTATTATTATTATTATTATTCTCACAGCTCAGCAATCCATTAATTTAAGCACATATCAATAAATAATAACCCCACGAAAAGAGCAGGTCACCAAGTGACACCAACCATATCACAAGTCACAACCACAGATTGATTCCAAGTTTTCAAAAGAGCGAAAAAAGATAAAAATGGAAAAATAAAAGACCAATGTTTACTCGGTCAAATTAGGGTCATTATGATTAGCGAAACAAACAGCAATTATGACTCATAAAGACTCCATCTTTACAGTGCCGCTGTCCGTGTTTTGGCTCATGAAAAGCCCAACCCACTGTTCCTAAAGACGCGGCCACCGTATGGGACATACTTTACTCTATTCCTAAAGAGAGAGAGTATATGTCCATTATTAAGACAGAATCCAGAGAAGACAAGAAACCGGTTTGAAAATAATTATGACAGAACCAAAAAGGAAAAGGTATCAATTTCTCTCAAGATTCGTAGTTGCCCATTTCTGTTCTATTCCCGGGGTTCGAGTGAACACACAGTTTGTATTTTTATTTCTTCTCTAGTAAAAGTATATAATAAATAACATGATTTTTTTTTTAGGAAATAATATGTAACATGATAACTCGTGCTTTTACCAGAAAAATACTTGTAATACTTTTTTCTGAAGAAAACCTATATACTTGTGGAGAGAGAATAAATACGTAAAGATGGACAAAAAAACAGGGGCAATCATATTGACAGCAGTGGAAGAATTGTGGTGTAACATGTGCAAGTGCAGTGAGGCATTTTGTCGAACAGGTAGAGTGGAAGGAACGAAACACAAAGGTTCAAGATCCGAGGAGATGGTTCTAGTGCGCATGCGTCGAGAATTAAGAGTCACGTTACTTGGAAAATGTTCGAATAGTAGACTCTCTCCTGTCAAAATAACAAGCTTGTTAGATTCAATTCACATTCTTCGGTTTTCAAAACCTAATTTTTAACTCAAATCTGGGTTTAGGATTTACTTGAAACTCAACTCTATCGCTTATGGTGTTTGATCGAACATACGAGAGTTTTCATCCTTAATTCCTCTGTGTTCTCCACTATTAACTTTGCCATGTGGACTTCCTACACCTCTCAGATACATGATCTTATATAAATAAAATTCCTGAATTTCATGCACTATAAAGAGCCAAATTTCATACCTCCCAGAGGCTTTATCTCCTTTGGAAACCCTTGACTAAGGGCATTCCTTATCTCAACTTTTACAAAAATGAGTCAAATTCAATTTCCATCTATTATTTCAGTATTTCATTTTTCAATCACAACATCTTTATTTCAGTTCCAAATAATTTAGCCACAATTTTTTTTTTTATTTCATCATTTTGTATTATTTTTCAATTTTATATATTTATTTGAATTGAGTTATTTGTATAATGAAATTAAATGACTACAAATTTAAAAATTACTTAATTAAAATTTGAAATTACTTAATATAAAATTATAAATTAAATTAATTAAAAATTGAAAATGAAATAATTAAAATTACTAATATT
>JAYDZE010580987.1:0-11149 GCA_034509125.1 Monilaria moniliformis | reverse complement strand
TACTAATAATTTTACTCACAAAAATAATAACTTTCATTTATAAGAAGAGTAACTTATATTCATTAGAATAATAAATTATATTCAAAAGAACAATAAATTCTATTTACAAGCACAAAGAAAAAATAGAAAAAAATAATTTTGTATAATTTAAAATAGAAAAAGTAAAGAAATAAAAAAACAAAAATAATTCAAGAAAAGAAAAACTGAACTAAACGATTTTGTATACCCTAATTTAATTCATATGGAAATTAAATTTATTATACTTTTAATTTTAATTGAATTTATATGCTAATTAAATTTAAAAATCTACATATTAGTTAAATTTGATAATATATATATATATATAGATATAATTAAAAATGGAAAAGTAAAAACAAAAAATGTGTAAAGTAAAAAAAACAAAAAAAATGAAAGAAAGTAAAATTACTGAATAAAACAAACAAAAAAAAACGTAAAAAAGGAAAAAAAAAACGAAAAGAAACGGAAAAAATTGAGAAAAACGAAAGAGAAAAACAAAAGGAATAAAAATGAGACAAAAAGGGGTTGATGGGATTCGAACCCTCAACACCTTACTGCCTACACAGATGGATTACCAGTGGGCTGGAGCCTCCTTTTGTTTTTTTGCCAGCACATATTATAAATATCGTTAAAAAAAATAAAATAAGGTTTGAGTAAGTCTCGAACTCGAGACCTACTGCTCTCACAGAGAGCCTCCAACCGCTGTACTACATCCTTATATTATAAATAAAGTAATACATAAAATATATATATCTTTTCGGAAAAGCTGTTTTTTTTTTATAAATTCCCGGGTCGCGACCGGGTCGGATCCGGTTCGGACCCGGGCTGGAGGATCCGCGCGCACAGAGGGTCAGAGCGCACCCAAGTTTTTGTGTAATTCAATAAAGTTTATCTCGAATTCTTTCGTAGTACGATTCCGTAATCATAAATCTTTTCTTTTGAGGGACCATAATCTTAAATCTTACTATTCTCTACATAATGCAAATCATCTAATTAAGATAATCTAGGATTTTATGCATTCATTCTATTACGGTAAGTTACATACTTTTGGATTTAAGAATGATAATAATAAAATTATTATAAATAAAATTTGTAATAAAAAATTAAAATAAATAAGAATAAAGGATTATGGAGATACCATATAAGACCTTGAATTAAGTATGAAGATGCAAGTATGCAACATAGAAGCTTGAATTAAGTACATACACTAATCTATTATATAATGGTGTGAAAGTTGCAGACATCATATTTGCAAATTAAAATACCAAAACCATTTATTATGTAAATTAAAGTATTAAAACTCGATTTGTTTAATAATCTGTTTTTGACATTACGGAAATACATAGAGCTAAATTTATCAACTAAAAGTACAGACATGTGTAGATCATAACTATTACTTTTAGGCCCTTGCAATAAAAAATAAAAGAAAAATAGAACTACACTACTTATTTTTCTGCAGAAACTTGTGTGTGTTGCATAGCATTCATCTCAATTATAATTCATCAATCTCCATTTAAAATTTATTAATCTATAATTATGAGTTACTAATTAGAATTAAAATTTATTTAGGAGGGATACATTAAAGTGTGCAACTAGAATTAAGGTGCGGCCACATTAATTAATTGTAATTGGATATAAATTAAACTCTAATCATAATCAATAAATTCTAAATAATTAGTATTAATTTTATAATTAATTAACTAATGCTTGCGAACATCCGTAGGGAAGTTCTCGTCTTGACAGAGTATGTAATAAAGTTCAACATTAATTGTTATAATTTTTTTTTATATGATTTACAAATTTATCCTTTACCAAGTTGACCAGTAACACTGCGACATTTATCTTCACAGGCAAGAAATAGAGAAGACGAAGAAGAAAGAAATGTCGTAGATGGGAAAACATCACTTGACAAAAATATCAAATAAAAAAAGACTTGAGAGTGATAATTGAATATTTATATGGGTAGTTTATTATTATTGACAAAACTTGAAAAAATTAAATTATGTGAAGCACACGAAGTGGGCCCGCGTACCAAAATTGGAGGGGAAGGTAGCTGGCCCTACCGTCACGTGTTCGCCCCTATTCACACGTAACACAGGAATGCTTCACATATTTGAAAAAAAGATTCAAATTTACTAAACTTCTCTTCTGAGTTCATGAATAAGTATTTTGATCATTAAACTACTAAACGACGGGTAATTTATATAAAAAGTCTCAATACGAGTATATTCTGGATTTTTTCCTGAATAATATTTGACAAATTATGAAAAATCCAAATTGTTGCGAGTATATTCGAGCGATTCTCTTTTTAGGTAATACTTGGTCATGAACATACATTTATAACATCAGTCACTCCATCAACTGAAATTATATAAGAAAGGTTCTCAACTCTTTTTATTTTATAGGATTACATGTGGTATATATATAACATTGATTAAAGTACCACACTACACACATACATGATCACTACAACGTTATAATATGGGCAATCTACACCACCATAATGTGGGAAATAAACACCGCAAGTAGGTGGAAAATCAAAGACCTCTCACTAAAAAGAATTTTATAGTGCTTTAACTTTCCTACTTGAATTAGGTTTTATTGACGTTTCTTAGTTATTTTCATATACACGAATCATAGTAGTTCAAGATATATGTAAAAATCCTTACAATTTTGGTGCGGTTCCGGTTCTTCTCCTAGGTCTTCGATCGGATCGGTTTAACCGGATGATTCGGTTAGGTTAGAACCGAACAGACCGAATAAGCATCCCTAATTTGAGCAAACTCAAGTGCACTATCTACTTTTTTACTAGTGTTGCCGCTATTTTGGCTCGTACACATGATGCCAAAGTTCGCCGTAAATCCGACAGTGATCTGCTGGTCAATTTAACATCAGATAATCCACCGGGAATCCACCGATGATTAGTGACAGTATAGCATCCGCCGGTAAATCTGCCGATAAATGCGTGTTTTTTGTAGTGCTACTACTAGTACTATACATAATCCGAAAGGCTTTATGACCCAAGTACAATTTTGGTTTACCATTTGTGCATTGTCATCAACAGATTAATTTTATAAAATATTACTAGACTATACTACTTGCATCAAATTGGTTTAATTTATTTTAAAATAAATATTGAATTTATATTTTGTATTATTTAAAATTTTTATTTAATTTTTCTAATAATTTTACTCCAAAAAAAAAAAAAAAAAACTTAGCTAGAAAAATTGTGATAGTGGCTGGAACTTAAATCTATATACATAAGCTTAAAGCTAACGTGTTTAGCTATGGAAATAGATAAATCGTCCTTGTTGTTATAAATAATTTGGAGTCAAAGTTAAAATCCATTCATGATTAAATATAGAGAGAAAATAAGCCTCAAAATGTCGGAATCTGATGCGTCGATGGCATGGTAAAAGAGTCGATTGCTGTGAGCGATTGCGCCGGCAATCCAAGTGTCTCTTGTATTATGTCCATCTTTTCAAAAAGTGAAAATAAGTTTGAGGGAAGGTTTGAGCAATACATCACTTCCTCCGACTTACACGTACCTATCGACCAAATTAAAGGCATCATCATCAAATCAAATTTTTTATTTATATTATTTCTAAATTAATTTTATAATGCAGTTATCAACGGGTAAAATCCATCGGTATTATAAACGGAACACAATCCGTTGGTAAAATTAATTTTTTATTTAAATTAATTCCAAATTAATTTTATAATACAGTTATCAACGGGTAAAATTCGTCGGTATTACCAACGGACCACAGTCCGTCTGTAAATTTGACGGAGATTTTGGCGCGTGCATATCATGCCAAAATTCGTCGGAGATGCGTCGAAATTTTTGCCCACAATATATCTGTCGGAAATCCGTTGGTAATGGCCGGCGGAGAATTATCCGTTGGTGAGCCTCAATGGAAAATCAAATTCAAAAGTTATCTGAAGATCGTCCAAGAGTCCTAATTTGAATAGAAGAATCAGGAGATCATGTAGATACACCTGCACATGTACTTTGTAATTTGAAGATGCCAGATTTAATTTTTTGTGATTATTGAATACATATAATTTTGAAGGGGCCGAATGCCAATTACAAACAAGATGTAAATGAAATAATTGTATCAAAATATAATAAACCTTCCTTAAAAAAGGTATACTTGAGAAACTAAATACACCAGATTGATGATATCTAATGAAAACCTAATCTTGGCACTTATATTAGATAATTACTTGACGGGAGCTAGGGGCTGCATTTCTGGCGTGAGATTATTGCAAAAAAAAAGATAGATAACAGAAAACAGAGCAGAGGGAGAGAGAGAGAGAGAGAGAAAGAAAGAGAGTTTTGAAAAAGTCCACAGAAAAAAGTTTTCTTCCTCAGCTTATTGTATTGCTGGCAATATAGTATGCATATATATACACCAATAGGAATAGAGCAACTCATATTTTTTTTTATCAGTGCATCATCACATTCCTTTCCTCTCCCCATCCCAGAAAACCTCCTCGCACTCCAAAAACTCTCTTCATTTTTCTTCATCTCTCTTTCAAACCTTAGAGAGAGAGAGATAGAGGGAATGGGAAACTGCTGGGCTCAACCTGTTGCCAGCAGCAGCAACAACACCATACCTCCCAGCCCAGGTATGCACAAACACACACACACACACACGTACATAATTGATCAGATCGATGCATATCTAACACGGTTGGTTTCTCCTCTTCAGTCTACGACGACGCTCCGCCGCCGTCGACGTCCGGTCAAGTTGCGGCGGCGATTCCACCTAGCGGGCAGATCAAAACTCCGAATCTGAAAATGTTCACCTACGCCGAGCTAAGAAGCGCCACCAGAAATTTCCGACCGGATACGGTGCTTGGAGAGGGAGGTTTCGGAAGAGTTTTCAAAGGATACATCGACGAGAAAACCCTAGCGCCGTCGCGAGTGGGCGTCGGAATGCCCGTCGCTGTCAAGAAATCTAATCCCGACAGCGAACAAGGCCTCAAGGAATGGCAGGTACCGTACATACCTTGATCCAATTATTAATATTCATCATCATTAATATCTAGTTAATGTCTATCATCATTTTTAGCTTCAGTGAAATTTATCTAAAATTACGGAATATATATAGCTAGTAAGTTTGATCTGTGCATGTAACATAATATTAATTTCATATGATGATATTGATTGCAGCTACTACACGTTGATTGAGTGCTATATATATTACTAGTTTTAGTATATAATTAAATTGATGATAGTAACCATGGAATGTGAATTAAGCCTGCAATTTCTTCATCGAAAAGTCAACACCCAAATTTCTTAGCTGGACGGTTGATTAGATTGACCAATTAATACTTTTTAAATTGGTTACTTCTTCCCAATCCAGATATTTTTCGATTAGATTAATACATGTTTTGAGGATTTTATATTTAATTATCTTGACTTTACATCATATTAATTATTGTCTGCTAATGGTGCAGGCGGAGGTAAAATTCTTGGGAAAATTCAGCCATCCTAATCTTGTAAAATTGTTGGGTTATTGTTGGGAGGAAAGGCAGTTTCTCCTTGTCTATGAATACATGCAGCGGGGAAGCTTAGAAAGTCACCTATTCAGAAGTAACAATCCACTATTTTTAATTTTTATTTTTAATCACTTCATTGTGTTTTTTATATCGAAAAAAACACATGAAAAGATAAAATAGCTATTTATATTTGATTTTTGGAGATTGATTAATTGGTCTATCCAGAGGGAGGCGAGCAAATTCCATGGGATATTAGGATTAGAATAGCTACAGGAGCAGCACGAGGATTAGCAGTCTTGCACACTACTGAAAAAACAGTCATTTATAGAGATTTCAAGGCCTCCAACATATTACTCGATGGGGTAATCAATACAACATTTTCTATATATGTATATATACGCTTGATTTAATTAATTATTAGAGTTCTATATAATGGCATTCAATTTTATTATTATTATTATTATTATATTTCTAATTAGCCCATATTTTTTATTTTCAGGAATTCAACGCAAAGCTTTCCGATTTTGGACTGGCTAAATTAGGTCCGGTTGATGGCAATTCACATGTAACAACTAAGGTTGTTGGCACTTATGGCTATGCTGCCCCTGAGTATATAGCTACAGGTAGCTACAATTTTATTAATTACAATTTGTGCTTTTACGAAAAACAATATTTTGCTCTAATTAATTTTCATATTATGATTGGGTTTGTGTTTGCTATTTGCTTGCAGGCCATCTGTATGTCAAGAGTGATGTCTATGGTTTCGGGGTGGTGTTGTTGGAAATAATAACGGGCTTGCGGGTTCTCGACCCCAACCGGCCCAGCGGGCAGCTTAATTTGGTTGATTGGGCCCGGCCCTCGCTACCCGACAAAAAGAAGCTCAAGAAACTAATGGATCCACGTCTGCAAGACGAGTACCCCCCAAAGGCTGCATATGCAACTGCAGAGCTCGTACAAAAATGTCTCGAGCCCGACCCGAAATGCCGGCCTGATATGGAGGTTGTTTTGCAATCTTTGGAAGAGATTAGCCGCATTAAAATGAAGCCCAAGAAACACAGAGGTGAGCCAAAACAAGGCCAACACCGGCTGCCATCGCCCCATGATGCCTACTACCGTGCAAGTGGCGGAGGTAGGGGTGGCGCCGCCAGGGAAAATGGGAAAGCGGCCCGAAGTTACTAACAGATTTTGATGTTGGGCTGGGCGTATAACATGGGCCTATATTTTTGCTGGCATTAGGCCCGAATTGGAGGCCTAGTATTAGATGTTGTGCTATTTGTAATTGTAGGGAAATATCATGTCTAATTATCAATCTTATACTAGCTGTTTTGATTATTGAATGGTTTGATCTCCTATTATTCTGTTCATTTATATTTTGCATCCAATCCAACTGCCGAAACAGCATGCAGATATCATTCTTTTTATTTTCCACTTCGGTTTTTTTTTTTTTTTAAGTATTTTATAGAAGCGAGTTCCCTTGGAATCTCTAGATAGGTTTAGGTAAACAAGTGGTAACTTTAGCAGATGTATCTTGGAGTATGTGAATATTTGAGGTTCTATCCAACACATATTTGTGAATTTAGATCAAATTCAAGTATAAATTGATTAACTATCCCAATTCTAGGAACTAGAAACTAGATTTAGCCGATAATGTTTTTATATACAAATACAACAAATTCTTCTAATTCTAATTTTTGTAAATCATACAAAAGTCAATGATACAATATTAATTTTTAATTAATGTAAGCGGGCCCTCAATGTGTGTGCATTGGGCTTGGAAACACAAAAAAAAAAAAAAAAATCCATTTAGTAACTCTAGCTAAAAAATGGCATTTTCCACGGTGGTTATTTCAATTTTTCGGCCTTGCATATATAGAAATACTAGTACACCTAGGAATAGTATGGATAAATATATAATGACATTAGACTTTGATAAGGCTAAGGGCGTTTGAGAGAGAGAGAGAGAGAGGGTAACAACAATAAACAGAGAAATAAATAGATAACAAACGTAACACACATATATCGCATTAGAAATCTGTCGAGCACATAGATATTACAAGACATGCATATATTACAAGAAATTAGGACAGCGTATTGTAGTAGGAAACACCCGATTATGTTTACACCACTTATTACATCAAACATGCTTCATTGCTTCCTTCACATGGTTGGCCTGACGTTGAGACGGGATGCCAGTTTCTGACCAAGAGACTTGTCCACCTGCGCCATAACGCCAATTAATATAGGATGTAAAATTAACAAGCCTAGGATATATCTCAACTATGATCCTACCTGAGACCACCACGATATCCAGATTGAACGTATCTCGTGGGTTAGCCGGGGATCCGATAAGGCATCAACCCATCGCTTTACAAATCTCTCCTGCCTGTCCGGTGCCCACGAAAGGTATCTCACTCCAGGTTCCTTAAAGTTATTCTCCTTGTCGATGCACACCTGTCAATAAGACACTCAAACATTATCATTTTGCAGGACTTTATTAAGGAAGGCCCACTCCAGTCTCGAGTACATACCCTTTCACGTCTCCCGGTCACCACCGCGGTAGGAATGGGGTGCTTCTCGGCATGGCGGCAGGGGTCATACTTTGAGGGGAAATAATTCACCTCCTCATCCCTATGCATGAAGTTCATGAAACCATCATGGTGATTATTGTGATGGGGGCATTTGGGAGCATTGGCTGGCAGCATCAAGTAATTAGGGCCAAGCCTATGCCTCTGCGTATCACCATAAGCAAAAGTCCGGCATTGAAGCATCTTATCATTGGAGAAGTAAATGCCAGGCACTATCACTGAAGGATTAAAGGCAAGCTGCTCATTCTCCGAAAAGAAGTTATCGATATTCTTGTTCAAAACCATCCTTCCGACGGGCTGCAGCGGCAGGATATCCTCCGGCCACGTCAGCGTCACATCGAGCGGGTCAAAGTCGAACTTGTCCTCATCGGCGGGATCCATGATCTGGATAAAAAGCTTCCATTCTGGGAAATTCCCGGCCGTGATGGAGTCGTAGAGATCCTTGGTGGCGTGGCTGTGATTGGCGCCACCGATCTGCTTGGCTTCTTCATCGGAGAGGCACTTGACGCCGCAGGTGGGCTTCCAGTGGAACTTGACGTAGTGGACCTTGCCGGCTTTGTTGATGAGGGTGAAGGTGTGGACGCCGAAGCCCTCCATGTGGCGGTAGTCTTGGGGGATGCCGACGTCGTCGAAGAAGAAGGTGAAGGTGTTGAGGCTCTCCGGGATGTGGGAGAAGAAGTCGAGGTACCTCCATGTTTCTTGGATGTGGGATTTGGGGTTGGGTTTCATGGCGTGGATGAGGTCAGGGAATTTCATGCCGTCGCGGATGAAGAAGACGGGGATGTTGTTTCCGACCATGTCGAAGTTTCCCTCTCTGGTGTAGAATTTGATGGCGAAACCGCGGGGATCCCGGAGGGTTTCGGGGCTGCCGCGTTCGTGGATGACGGTGGAGAAGCGGATGATAAGCGGGGTCTGGACGCCCGGTGCTCGGAGGAAATCGGCACAGGTCAGGTGAGAGATGTCATGAGTCACCTCGAAGAATCCCTTGGCACTCGCGCCTCTAGCATGGACAACACGCTCCGGAATCCTCTCCCGAGCGAAGTTAGCAACTTTCTCTACCAAATGGTAGTCTTCCAGGAGGATTGGCCCTATCAAAATACAACACTAATTCTTATTTTTATATCTAATCAAAAAATAAATAAAATTTGTGTCGCAATTTACAATATACATAATAACTTAAGATACTTTGGGTGGATACAGGGAGACCAATTAAATACAAATAAGACAGAATAAAAGATTTTCATGGGAAGATTTAAGTGTAGCTTTGTGATTATAAAAGTTAAATGACCGGATCTTGCCGGATGATGGCCAAACCCAGTGTGCATGAATTTAAGTCCCCATCAACCAAAATATCGAAATATGTATACCTCTGCTACCGACAGTGAGAGCGTTGTTGTCGTTCCAGACTGGACTTCCAGAATTGGTAGTGGTGAAAGGCGTATTGTACGTACTTGAGGGACGGAACTGCACCACACCATATATCATCAAACACCAATTATTCCATCAATCCCCAAACGGACAAAAAGAAAAAGAAAATGGAATATATACTTTAATTCTAAAACGAATTACTAGTCATAAATTAAGATGAAAGCATTGAATCATGCATCAACTAATTCCAAAACAAAATTAACGCATACCTTGTAGGGATCCATGGATAGAGATGAGACTGTGCTTCTCTCTCTCTGATATTTTTCTTGTTTGGAGGAGTGAGAAAGAGCCGGTGGACTGGGGTATTGATCGGACTAGCTTCTCAGCACAGCTATATAAAGGAATGCCACTCGCATGATAATTAATTGAGTTTCCCCACCCATTGTTAAAAAATCTTATCCCTCATTGAATTATTTCAAGATAGATATTTTATAAAAGAAAATCAATTTGGTTCTACTCACGTACATAGACAAGCTTGACTACTATATTTTTTCTTTCTCTCCCATATTTATTAATTGAAATTATTCTTTCTCTTTTACTTTTTGGATAAATACATTTACAATAAAAGTTATATTTTTTCTTCTATTTTATTATAACCTATTATTTTTTCAATATCCATATCCAAAACTTGATACCTATTTTAACAGGAGGAAATGAGTAGCTGTTAATAACTTAGCAATTATGTACGTATGTGTGGTGGAATAATACATGTTAGTGCTTGTGTGGCGTGTGTCCTCAAGTCCTCAATCACCAAACCAAATATTAGACTTTCTCAGATGGCATTAGATTACTGTTTGAAACCCCAATAACTCAATAATTTGATTTATGACATCTTAATTAGCTAGTCCAGATGTACAAGTAGTGTAGTGTGACAATCATCTTGCCTACCACAGACATCACTTAATGTCACACGACTGATAACTTATCTTGGCAATTGGCATGTGGGTCGTGGCTGGCGGCCTCTTTTTTGTCAAGAGATAGAGATTGCGATAGAGAAATTACATTATTGGTTCAATATTTTATTATTTATTAATTGTAAGATCACATGGTGTGTTCCACTAGATGATTGAAATTTGGTAACAAACAAATTACATAAGTTAAAGTTTCCCATCATATTGTTGAATTCTCCACGCATTTAGATAATCACCCGCTTTGTCACAGATTACGATCATACTATATATATACATTTTAGTAGGATTGTACATGCGATACACATAAAATAAGCTTAAATTATAAATAAAATAAATAAATATCTATAATATAAAAAAATTATCGCAATTTTGAAGAATTTTAGATATAATATATTTTATATCAAATAATAATAATAATAATTAGGGGTTATATATACTTCTTAAGTTAAATATCTAATGATATATATAATATATCACATGCTATTGTTCTTAGTTATATATATAAGAGGATATAATAGGCAAACTAAATTTTATAAAATAAGGATCTTTTATAATCGGTCAAGATATAGATATAGCGAGGGAGTATAAAATAAAAAAAATTCCTTTCCTAATATATATGATCTAATCTGAATCATCAATCTTTATATAATCTATGATTGTTATAAAAAAATAGTATTGTAATTTATAATATGTATTATC
>JAYDZE010580976.1:0-11149 GCA_034509125.1 Monilaria moniliformis | reverse complement strand
GTAGGATTTTTGTTTTCTTAATATTTTTCAATTTTAATAATAAATAAATTTTATGTTCATAAAATGTATAAAAAGTGTATGTAGTGCAGTTGATAAAGTGTTTTATAATATCTAAGGGGTTAGGGGTTTAAACCCACACAGAGCAAATATGAGATTTTTTAATTTTTGTAGCCGGTTATTCGGTTAACCGAATAACCGGTCGGTTATTCGGTTAACCGAATAAACGAGTCGGTGCGGTTTCGGTTCCGGTTCCTTCTCTGGCCTTGTTTCGGTTCCGGTTAACCGGCTAATTCTGTTCGGTTATAACCGAACCGGCCGAATAAGCAGCCCTAGATTTGAGATCTTTAATCTATTCTAGTCTGTTTGTTTCTATTGGTTTTAGGGCACAAAAAGAAGCGTTTGGACAAGATGTTAGATATGATTCTTAAAAAGCTTGAGGAACCTGCACCTAAAGTAAGGAATCTGATTCCTTGTATTGCATCTTTTTGTATGTGCACTTGTGTCTCTAAATCTTTGATTGTGCTGAGCTCATTGGTCGTTCGTATTGGATATGAAGTGATTTTCAGAATGTGAAGGGAGGTGGTTGATTATTGATATCTATTCTTTGTCTATCCAGGAACATTTTGCATTTTATATTGTCAATTTTCCTTGTTTTGGATGAAGAGTGGCATCGTACTCTTCAGTTATAGCTGCCTTCTAGGCTCCACTCAAGTTTTTTTCTTTTTTTTTAATGTTTTGCTTCTTTAATTTTACCACTCTAAAGTAAAGCATTTCTATATGCATGTCTACCATTTCTTGTAACAGTTGTGCTTCTCAGTCGCAATTACCTATATTCATTACTACATCATGCTCAAGTGTCACAAACTTTATTTGTTTTTGTGTGTGTGAGAGAGAGAGAGAGAAAGAGAGAGATAGAGAGAGAGGCTCCTTCATTTGATATTACTTAAAGGCGAAAAGCAGTGGGAGCTGACATGCCATTGACACAGAAACAGCAAAATCAAAGTGAAAACTACAAGCAGGTACAATCAAGAAAGAGATGGACAGTACAACCCATGTCCGCAGGCAAAGCCTTCTGGCACCTTCTTCCCGCAGGAGTTGAACACCAGACTTATGGCTACAGGTAATTTAAATTACAGAATGCCCAACACATTCCCCTTTATTCGCTGCTAGGCTTCGTCCCGATAACCTCATGGACAAGCCCCAGCCAGTCCCCACAGACACCGAACTTAAGGGTGTCTTTCGCTGCTTTTGGGGTCGGAGGGCATGTTGCGTAACTGGACAAAACATAAGTGGAAAATAGTATGTTGAGTATAATGAGAGCAGCAACTGGTTTTTTGTGACTGATTCTTGGCCATGGATTTCAATTTCTTTTCATCCAATGGTTATTCTTGATTGAATGAAATGCTAGTGGTATGTGCAGTCGTAAAGTTTCATGACCAAGAAGCTCTAGCCATGTACAAGTCCAAATCTCATAACCTAGCTATTCAAATAATTCATTATCAAAGTTTGACCTTTGTAGAGCGGAGAATTTTCTTGATCAATACGACACTAAGCAGCATTATAAACAACCAAAAAAATTGATCGAAGTTGCACCAGTTTTGTTCATAATTCCGATCATATTGATATTTGGGGGTGATCGGAGGAATATACATTGCACAGAAATACAAATTACCGAATATTACATTTTACAAACATGGGAGAAAGCACGTTTGTGAAGGGGAAAGCACGTTTGTTATTTGTATTGCAGTGATGTAATGAATTCATACAACTTTGATTTCAGTGGTAGTGGTTAATAAACTCATTTTCTCTTCTTTGTGCATTCTAGATTCCTTTTGTGTTAATGCTCAATGAAAAAATGTATATAGGTCAGATTATCAAGCCCATAAACTCATAATTCAACCCGAAAAAGAACGCACACGTTCTCACTCAAAAAAAATAAAATAATAAGTACACATACCTTATTTGTTTAGTGATATAAAATTTGACATGATGTTCAAGGAGTTGAGCCGAGAGTTTTTGCTTGTTATAGACTCGAATCCCAACTATAAACGAGTTGAGATCCCAAGAGAGTTTAACCAAATACTCACATATATATATATATATACTGAAAAATTACGGTTTAAACCTACATTTTAAGTTATTTAATATAAATATTATGAACGAGACTTGGATATAGTAGAAGCCAAAATCTTCCCGCCAAAAAGTAAATAATATAACATAAAGTCTCTACTAGAGACAAGATTGAACGAGATTCTGATCAGCAAATTTATGCCACCTGAACAAAGACCGGACCTTACTGCAATGTAGGCACTTGTATCCTGAGAAAGTATCCGACCAATATTCCCAGAACTAGGCCAACTAAAAGCACAAAAATGGAACCACATCGCCCTTGTCCAGTTTGTTTCCTCGTGGATTCCTGGCCAGCAAATGCAATGAAGCATGTAAACATAGAAAAGCAGGCGCATATATGAAAAGCTCACTACATGTAATGCATGAAGTAGGCTGAGGCAGATAAAAGCTACAGCAATCCTACATCAAAGAGCAGTCAATGACAAGAGGATAGAAGAATCGTCTCAATTCTTGAGTTCAGATCCAGTTTAGTATGTTTTAGTATCAGATACGGGTTTTTTTATATATGTCGTTGCAAGATCAAGTAAACAGATCCAGAGTCTCGAAACAAACAGAAATAAATTAGCAAAGAACCGTTGGCAAAAGAAGCACATATTAAATTTTTCATGTTAACATCAAACCTAACACTTTTGCCACATTGAGGAACCCAGAAACTAGCTTAAGTTGGAAATATGTCTAAAATATATGTCATATTGATGTGGTTTTCAATACATTAGTCTTTCTCGAGACTCTCGGAGACAGACAAGTGCATGTAAGTGAAAAGAAAGAGGCTCTTAACAAAGTTTCTTATCTTTAAATTGATGATCAACAACTCCAAAATTGACGAGAGTTATATATGTCTAGCATTACGGTCAAATGAGATACTTGTTTTCAAATTTCAACCTAACTAAGAGTTTGCAGAAACTATAAAACCATCTGGTCAGGCCAGGCCTAAATACATAGACCTACTGGTGTTTCTAAATACAGCAACCACTGTCCTTTGACAAAATCACCCGTCCTTTCAGTGGAGATAACTTTTTGCACTTCATTACGATAAACAGATATAGCTTGATGTTTGTCCAGAATAACTAGATCTTTTCAATGTGACAAATAAAAAAAGGGCTCAGATGAGGTTTCTGTATTATACAGTGAAAACAGACTGCTATAAGTAAAGCATAATGTGTTCAAATAATATGCATATAAATTCACACGTCCAGATAGAATTTATCAGGTGGTAGTAGTCTATGAAAGTGCTATTCAAATATACTCAGAAGATCAGATTAGACAGGAATACTATATATGCAGTGCATGGAAACCAAAGCGTACCAATTCGCTGAGGAGCTTATCATTTTGTATATTGACAGAAGCTTTCTCGTCTTTCAACTTTAAGACAGCATACTGTTCCTGAAGATACAAATTACATTTCAAATATAACTCCAGTAGTAACACGACAAGAAAAAACCAGACACGTTTTGATAAGAAATTATAGTTTATATTTAATTTGTAAAAGAAAGCAGTGACACAAATCATGACAACAAACGAAACAACTGTAGTGTCCTTGATCATAGCTTTTGAACATTTGGCACTTCAACATAAAATGAAAATGAAGACACCTGTTCCATTAGTATGTATTTGCATATTAGTTATTTAGAAAAACATAAAGAATGAGGCAGTAACAAGTTTTTCAGCTGTCAAGGCTTACTCCAAGATAGTCTGATCAAGCTTTCACGAAAGACATGGAGGATGCATGATTTCCAATAATTGAATCTCTCACTAAAGATGTTCAGCTAGTATAACATAGTTCAAGGCAATTAACTGGAAAGTCTAAACTGATTGAATATATATTTTGCACCATACCCTTGCTCCAGGGGAGTAGCATAAAAATAGAGAGGGGAACTCAATTATGCAGTATCAATTTTACATGACAAATCACTTTTTGGAAAGCATTTCTTGACCTGATAATGCATTTGCAGTCCTAAAAGAAAACAGACTTCTTCAGTTATCATAAACTTCAGAATTCATAAATTTGGATCATTAAATAGAAGGAAGAAGGTTCTTTCTATTATGCCTGACAGGGGAAGAGTGATCACCAAAATGATGCATTTCTCATTGATTGCTTTGACAATCTGGCTAAGAAAAGCAAACGAAACAGATTAACGGCTGACTACACTCACAGGTTCAGACAATGAAGATTTCTTAATGTCATCCTCAGCTGAAGATGTTCCAGGCGAACTCCCTTCTTCGTCTTCTTCAGGTACTGGGGAGGGAGGGTTTGCAGGAATGAAAATGACCCTTAATCTAAACTCATCGACAAACTTCTCACTCTCCCTGTTGAACTACGGAAAAGATTGAGGGAAGTAATGCAAACATAAGCTCAAAATTCTTTTATATGATATCACCATAGAGCAAACTTCACCCACCATTTCCTGGTTTATATCCTTATTTGTTGTGCCATTCGGAACAATAACGCTCTGAACCAGAAACTTATCCCTACATTGCATATCAGGGGGAGCCTCCTTCTGTGCTTGCATAGTAACTAGAAACAGCGGAACATCAAAATCCCAAACAAGAAAACAATTGAACTTATGAAAATAAAAGAATCTTTGGATTGATCATAGTGCTTTTCACCTGTGATATTGCACACAGAATAGGGCAAAACGACGCCAGCATTCGGCCGAACACAATACCGTTTTGGATTGGTTGTCTTAACCTATTTCCATTAAAATGGCATCAAATTTAAGAAACTGCACAGTTTCAATCATTACAACTCATCAAACAAGCAGATAAACTAACTCAACTATGATCTTTGAGAAATTGTTTACCTTAAACGCCACATACTGATCTGTCTTATTAGCCAACTGCATAGCACATGAACTCTGCTTCCTCATTTCAACTGAATCCACAAATAAGCAGTCACATACCAAAATTAACAAATCATGTTCAAATATTTATTATAAATAAATTCTGAGATTCATGTGAAATCAAAAAAGGTTGAACAGTCAAATAATAATTTCAAATTGAATAAAACCTAAAAACATTAATTAGTACAAAGAACCCCCAAGAAAGCATCTTAAAAGAGTTAACAAAAGAACACAAAGTAAAAAAAACAGGATTCCTGTTTTTCCCTTTATCCATTCATCGTCGGAAATCGAACGAAAAGGTAGGAGTGTAAATTTTCGAAATTCGCTTACATGGGAATTTTAGCTCTGAAGGCTGAATACGGAGAAGCTCTCCCATTGTCATCTTTTATGTTTTTTTTTTTTTTTTTTTTTTTTGGAATCCGGAAATTTTAACGCGAAACAGTCCGCAATTTGTAAGAAATACGAAATCGGAAAAGGGAAAGAAATCCAGAATTCCAAAACCAGAAACGAGAAATTTCCTTCTGGGTCAAATACCAACCCTTGCAAGATCAAGAACGAGGGGAACAGCCTTTTTCTTTTTGAATTTCGTAAAACCTAATTAATTAAGTTTTATAAGAAAGGTTAATTTTGGTATATACTATTTTTCCTATATTTAGCCTATAATCTTAATTCAAGTGAGTCACACTATATTCATATTATATTATATATATTTGTTTGTAGTTAATCAATCTTGAATTTAAATATTTACCGTTTTCAAATTAATATAGAAGATATCATTCTTATTGATGTTTGTTAGTTATTTGATTAAAATGTAGATCGATTATAACTGCTACCTATTAGATGATTTTAGGATTTTTGGTTGCTAGTAACACTAACTATGGTCAAATTTCGATTTTTTCCATGAACTAAAAAATTAGTCATAAAAATCACGAATTTAGGTCGTGTTTGAGATTTCTCCCAATTGATGATTCTAGTGAAATTGATTCCTACGTGACTTGTCAGCTAGTCTAGGCGGCCCAAAACAACGTCGTTTTGACAAGTCGGAATGTCTACTGAAACCAAAAAGACATCGTTTTGATTTTTAAAAAAAAATTATTTTCATTTTTTAAATTTTTATATCCTTCTTGTCTTATCTCCCCAACTCTCTCTCCACCGTCGGTCGCCAGTCGCCAGCCGCAAGCCACCATCGGCTCCATCTCGTCATCTCTCCGTCGCCAACACACACCGCACCAAAATCCAAATCCAAAAAATTAAAGCTACTGAATTGACCTTCGCCACAAGAAGAGAAAGAGAAGATGAATTGATTATAATGCTGAAATTTCTTTTGAATATAGACCTCCACATGGCTTTTATGATATTGCTGGTGAAGATCGGCCTACTGAATTAGTCAAGTTTCCAACAACAATTGAGGAATTGGAAGGTGAAAGAATAGTCGACAAAAAAGCTCAATTGAGAAAGCAAGACATTGCAAGAAATAAAACAGCAGAAATGTAGGATGCTCCATCTGGAATCTTGTATGCAATATCAAATTATTTATGTGTAGAGGTGGTTCGTCGTCGCTGCTGGGGAGTGGTCGCCGTTGGGGAGGGGTCAGATGGTGTTGTCGGGGGAGGGGCCAGAATCACCAACTGGCCAGCAGTATCGGCAACAACATAAAGAGGACAACATCAAGCCGCTGCCCTCTCGCTACCGCTGATGGCACTGCATCCACCTTGAATCCGACTATCCGTTATTGCATATGCCTTGAGTGTGACAACGTTAAAACCCTAAGCGCGGAAAACCAAAATATCAGGAAATTTGTGATTTTGTGGACTACTCGAACATGATCTGCGAGCAGGATCCAATCAGATTCGTGAGGCCGATGTTGCAGGCGAACTTTTGCCTACAACCGCTAGGAGATACGCCGACGCGGCGGTCAACGTTCGATGCAGTGGATTTGAGCAGACGAAGAGATATATAGAGAGAGAAAGAGAAAGATGGAGAGACTAAAGAGAGAGACAAGTCTTTTGTTTCTTTTTATTTTTTAATTTTATTTTTGCCTATTAATTTTATTTTTGTCTGTGTCATGCTACATAATGTCTATATAAAGTAATTACGACATGTAGATAATCAACAAGCCACTTCAGATACGATTTTGCCGGAATCGTCAAACGTGGGAAATTTTAAACAACGGCAAAGTTCATGGTTTTCATGACCAAGGTTTAAGTTCGTAATAAAATCCGGAATTCGATCATAGTTCGTGATATTAGCGACATATAGCCCATAATTTTACGTACAACTTCACGTAATTTTAGTCTAATGGTTATTTCTGCATATAAAGATAAGGTTTGGATGGTGAATATAAGTTTATAATTCTCTTGCAAATATTATGGCTACTGCTTCGAATAAATATAACCAAAATCATCACAAAGTATATATATATATATATGACGAATTTTAAACTATTTATTTAAATTAAATAATTATACATGCTATTTAAATGTATAAATTAACGAAATGTGGAATGGTTTTGAAAATTTGTATATTTTGGATTCCCCTAAATGGTGGACAGTGATGAATTCAGAAAATAAAACTAGTGATATCGGAATTGCCGCATGTGAGATCGACGATGGCTCGAAAAACCGAATTTAATATAATTTTTTGGTACTCGTTAACCGACGGTAGGATCGACCGACCCCGCGTGACCCCACCTAGGTCCGTCCATTACCGGGTACGCTAGAGGATTGAATCATTAGGAATAGCTACCTTCAAAGCAATCTCGAAATAAATTAAATATAAACTAATACATATAGATGCATTAATTTTGTGTATTGAATGCAGGCCTGTCCATATTCATCACCCATTAACCAACTACTCATTTACAAGTTGTAATTCAATATCATCAATATTTCAATAAACATAGCTACTTACTCTTCTTATTTTGATTTTTTTGGTGTTATTGTACTAAAGTTTACAATAATATTCAACTTGTACATTATTGTACAACTATTCAAGTAATCGAACATTCACTTGACAAATTAAAGCTACTTTAAGAAATTCAAGATGATAATTATCTAACCATCTTTTTACATTTTCTAATATCTAATTATTACTTTTAATGTCGAAAAAAAAACTATACTCCTATTTGGAGTACACTCTTCTCGAACTAGATTGCGGAAATCTTTAACGTACATTTCATTGATATGTAACATTAATTCCAAATCTGCAAATCTTTGTCCAAACTTGCTTAGCTTAGTACAAAGCAGCCTACCTAAATCCTACTTGGAATGATTGATTGCAACACTATGTAATAGTAGATGTTTGCTTAAAGAGTGACTTAATTAACAAGTTACAAGTTTATAACTAAAGATGAACATTTCCCCTTCAAAAACAATAACTAAAGATGAATATAGTTCCAATATATTGTTATTAAAGTCATTACTAGTTTGTTCTCAATGTTATTTTTATCTTACTTTGATTGTAACAAAAATAGAAAGACTATGTTTTCTCGCACAAAACTACTTACTAACTATATCGTGTATACGTGTGAACTTGAACTTCTTTACTACACGTTTTATATAGCATTTAATTTGATAATAATGATTAGGCAGCATATTATTTTCGAACCGCGATATCAAATAATTTTTTAATAATCGAAGTCAAGTCATGTACGTCTCAAATAAACTTAGTTTACTTTTAAAGGACGCACATAAACGATAAGAAAAGAAAACGACTTTCCTATATAAATTAGGGAAAAAAAAAACGACTGAGCGTTATTAAGAGAGTTTTTGCCCTGACTTACAGTTTAAGACAATTATTTGACTATAAAGATTTGACTAAATAAACTCATAAGACAAAAGAGTCAAACCCGGCCCGAAATCGGATTTGACTCAACCTAGTTACTTCTTTTTTAAATTGTTCGCTACTCAATTTAATAAATATAATTATATGTTGATGATGTAATAAAGGAAGATGTAGTGCAGTGGTTAGATACGCACGAACTCAGCCTCAAGTCATGGATTTGATTCCCATTTGAAGCATTGTCTTAATTTTTTTTTTCTTTCACAGTGTATATATATAAAAATATCTAAGGCTCAGTTTGGTAGCTTTTATAAAATCAAGATAGGATATGGTATCTTGTTCCAATAGTAGTATAAAGGTGTTTGGTACTGTAGATAAAAATAATCTCGACCTGTTGGGCCATGTTTATTAATCGCGGCCTGCCATCTACAATATATAAAACGCCGCCGTTTCGCTGCCCTATCTATGTTTTATAATTGCACCATTTCGGTGCGATTATATACTGTTGTGGTAAGATATCCGAAAATGCCCCTATAATTTCAGGGTTTTCCCTACCCCTCTCATTCTCAGTTACTCTCTCTCTATCTCAGCTACTCTTTCTCTTTATCTCTGCAACTCTCTCTCTCTCTACATCCCTCGAGGCGGTCGGGGGCAACCGGCTGTAGTGGTAGTTTACGACGGTAACGGCCAACGTCACTTCAGATCCTACCATGGCCGTCATCACCAGATCTGACCATGGCCGCCGTCATCTGTCGCTTCATGGTCACCGTTGTTTTTCGCTCCATGGTCGCCGTCTCTTCTGAAATTTGGCGATTCAGTGTGGGTTTCTATGTTCTTGTTCGATTAGCATCGATTAGAGTTTCGCGTTTGGACTGATTTGTACTCAGGGTTTCGATAATTTGTCGATTACAAATTGAATTTGAGTATTGTGGATTGTGGTTGTGATGATTTTCTGAGTTTTGTCGATTAGGGATTGGATTTGGTTCTGTGTGTGTGGCTGTGATGATTTCTGGGTTTTGTAAAGGTTGTCTTCGATTCCTCTTCGAAACTGGTGGTTGCTCACTGTTGCTTAGCTGAACATATTCATGTTTAGATAAGTCTTTCTTGCTAATTACTAAAAAATGTGATCTTAGTGATTGCTTATTTCTTAATCTTTGCATATAATATTGAGCATACGATTTTGATCATACAATGATTTGATTTATCAAAAGGTGCATGGTTTCCGTAACCAAAGAATCCTGGTGTCTTGGGCAGCGGTAATTAATACATAGCGATGCTAGAATTGTTATTGCACTTAATCATGTCCCGGGAGAATTCAGGTTGATAATTTCCTCAAGAGGTGTTCAGAAAAGATTTTATTATACTAAACTCGGTCAGTAGGAATTTATTCCAGTATAATAGGGAATTCGTTCATTGGATTAATTAGTGAATGAATAGCAATTCAATTTTCTATGTCATTCTTAAGATTTCTGGAAATAGGGAATTCGTTTATTGGATTAAGCAACTCGAAGGATTATGTACTCCTATAGAGACTAAATTAAAAAAAAATTTATTTCTTTCAAAGTCTGACAAATAGTAATAGGCCATCCGTGACGCTGGCTCTGCAGCCTGTCCCTCTGGGACGTGACGATTGCGAGCAACATTGCAGAGGGTTGCAAGGAACAGACGACTCTTAGGACATTAACATTCCGCTAGGCACTATCTCTTTTAGCACTGCTATTCATGTGCTTAATTGTTTCCCCCACATCCCACTAAGCACTATTTCTTTGAACAATGCTATTCATTGGTCACACTTACATTTTATTATCTTTTTTTTTGTTAATTATAAATTCAATAAAAAATGATTTAGGAATAAATAAAAATAACTAATTTCATTAAAAATTTAAATAAAAAAGTTACATAATTTACAAAGAAATAGAACGTAAATTGTTATATACTAAATTGTTAGATTTTTACTCGAGTTACAATTCTAAGATTTTATTTGTTCTCATTAAATAGTAATATTTATTTAAAAGCCTTCCGATTTCGTATTTCGTAACACTATTTTCTTGTTCTCTGCCAAGATTCAAGAATTTCCTTTTTATAACAAAGAAATTAAAGATTTTATTCCATTTTCTGTCACGTATATATGGTTTAGAATTGTGGGTTTCAGGTTCTCGACTTTAGCTCATTTGTTACAACAAAAGTCATAATTTGTATGGATGTGTATAATTTGTAGGCAAAATTCTAGATCTAGCAGGATATACAAAAAAGGTTCCCAAAATGGGAACTTTTTTTTTTACTTCTGAAAATGGGTAAGACGCATTTGGGAATGCGACTTCTGTGAAGTCGCATTTCCCAAATGCGACTTCACTTAAGTAAAGTGAAGACGCATTTGGGAGATGCGTCTTACCCCCACA